>CM077158.1:108197127-108433533 GCA_039583875.1 Platanthera guangdongensis | reverse complement strand
CCGGGGGAGAGTTTTTCCCGATCAAACAAATGGAGAAGACGTAAGGAGATCTTTGGTCTCATTGAGCAGCTCAAGTCGTGCACCTGCAAGAATACCACTGGAAGCTTGGCTAAGATCTTCTATTCGCGTAGATGGGGAAGAAACTTCGAAGCATTTTCACCAAATTTAGTACGCGGGCGACCAAACTAGTTTCCTGCGTAGCTCGTAAGGCGACGGATCTGGCGGCGTTGAGCAGTTTCGCGATTATTTAGGTTAGATCGTGCTCGGATCTTTTCTGTCATAGCACCAGATATTCTGTCAAAATAATTACTGTAGAGCTTTCAAAGATGTACCGTTGTGGGACCAACAAGAAGAATCCCTAAATCCTCAGTCCATAACATTGACGAGCGGCAGAATCCGGTTCAGGAGCTTTCAGAGAATTCGCCAAGTGAAAATCGGCAAGAATGCAGGTGATTTCTCGACGAATCGGCGAGAATCAGTTAGTGATTCTCGACGATTCACTTTTGAATATCAACGAATATTACTTGGTATTCATGATCTGCTCTGCGATGGGTTCGGCACGAGAATCACTAGTGATTCTCGCCGAATCTTACTGGCACCGTTTTGAAGGTAGCCGGAAAGAGTCGGCGAGAATCACTAATGATTCTCGACGATCGGCGAGAATCACTAGGGATTCTCGTCGAATTCTACTTAGACGAATTTTCGTCTTTCCACCCATGATGTGCTCCTTGACCCATCCTTGATCCTTGTCTTCTCTTGCATAAACACGGCCTGTAATTGAAAAGTAAGTGCACTCCAATAGAGAGAGTACCGTAGCCAACACACTGATCTGCTCAACGAGGGATTACGTCGTGCAGACTCGTGTATATTGACCTACTGCACCCTGACATTGGTGTGCACTTAGCGTGAATAACTGCAAGCACAACTTGAAATAATTTGTCAAAAACATTGCCTATTTACCTTAGCTTGATCAGGGGCTTCTTCAAATCAGGTACGGTGTGGATACAATACCAAACAATCTCCCCCTATTTGAAGAAGCCTAAACCCTACAAGCTAAGGTGAATAAAGCGTATAAGAATGAAATCATAAACCTGAAATTGAGTTGAGTGAGTTATTCATTACCAATACCAATTTCTTGGGAGCAAGCTCGGAGCCACCTTAGCCTTAGCCGAGAGGGTAATCTCCCCCTTTTCGGCTTCTGCAAATCGGGATCTGTAGCATTTGACCCCTTGCTCCCCTCAGTTCTTGCGTCTGTGCTCAACTTGAGTACCTTGCAGAGGCTCCCTCTAGATGCATGATCCTGGAGCTTCTGCAGTCTTCATTCTTCATAATTGAGCATACCCAATTCAGTTTGAAGAGACTGAACTTGGCTTCGTCTAAGGGCTTTGTGAATATGTCTGCAATCTGCTTGTCCGTGGGGACATAACAAAGAGAAATGTCCTTGTTCTCCACGTGCTCCCGAATGAAGTGGTATCGCACTTCAATATGTTTCGTTCTGCTGTGCCGATACGGGTTGTTGGCAATGCAATTGCACTGGAGGAGTCGCAGTACATTGGTATTTCCTTGAACTGAAGGTCGTAGTCGGCTAACTGGTTTCTGATCCATAGGAGTTGTGCGCAACAGCTGCCTGCCGAGATGTACTCAGACTCTGCTGTGGAGGTTGCAACACAATTCTGTTTTTGCTGTTCCATGAGATAAGCCTCCTGCCGAGGAATTGACACGTCCCGGAGGTGCTTTCCTGTCATCCCTACTCCCTGCAAAATCAGCATCTGAAAAGCCTATTAGCTCGACATCATTGTTTCTCGGGTACCACAAGCCAAGATTAGGAGTTACCTTTAAGGTATCTTAGAATTCGCTTTGCAGCGACATAGTGAGATTCCTTAGTGTTCACCTGATATCGGGCACAGACCACATGTGGAGAACATAATATCGGTCTACTGGCAGTAAGGTAGAGCAGGGATCCAATGATGCTTCTGTATTTGGTTTCATCGAAAGGTTTACCTTTCTCATCCTTATCCAGAGACATAGTGGATCCCATTGGAGTCCTCATAGAGGTTGCATTCTCCATACCGAATTTCTTAAAGAGTTCATTGTGAACTTCGTCTGAGAGATGAAGATTCCATCTCAGATTGTTTCACTTGAAGCCCCAAGAAATACTTGAGCTCTCCCATACTGCTCATTTCAAACTTTCCTTGCATAAGTTTAGAAAACTTTTTGCAAAGATTGTTGTCCGTTGAGCCGAATATTATGTCATCGACATAGATTTGCACAGCAAAATTGCCTTTGACTTCCCTGAGAAACAATGTTTTATCTATTTTACCTCTAGAGAACTTGTTCTCAAAGAAGAAAACTAGATAAAGTCTCATACCAAGCTCGTGGGAGCTTGTTTCAACCCATATAAGGCTTTATTAAGAAAATAAACATGATTGGGATAAGTAGGATCGACAAAACCTGGGGGTTGAGCGACGTATACTTCCTCTTTCAGGTCTCCGTTCAAGAATGCTTGATTTCACATCCATTTGATAGACTGTGAATCCTTTGTGTGAAGCATACGCCCGGAACAATCTGATTGCCTCGAGCCTTGCTACTGGTGCCGAAGGTCTGGTCGAAGTCAATCCCCTCCTCCTGTCTGTAACCTTGAGCCACCAGCCTGGACTTGTACTTTACGATGACACCATGTTCATCAAGTTTGTTTCTGAAGATCCACTTGGTGCCAATCACATTCTGCTTGTATGGTCTGGGAACTAGCGTCCAAATGTTGCAACGTTCAAATTGATGTAGTTCATCTGCATGGCCAGAATCCATGCCGCATCCTTGTCGCCTCGTCGAACTTCTTTGGCTTAACCTGTGACAGGAAGCTAAGATGCAATACTTCGTTAATCGTACATCTTCGCGTTCTGACACCGACACGAGGATCTCCGATGATCTGATCTCTAGGATGATCCCTCACGTGCCGGAGCTCTAGAAGTCTGGCGTCTGGAGCTTCAACTACTTCTTGGGCTTCTCTTTCTTCCAGAGATTTGTTCCATTTTGATCTTCAACATTTTCAGATGACGTGGAGGTGGAAACTTTGACGTACTTTGGAGTGTCATCTTTCGCATTCTCATCAGACTCAGCTGTTCAAGTCGTGCACCTGCATCTTCAAGAATACACTGGAAGAATTGTTGTTAAGCAAACTTCCTTCATCAAATACAACATTAATTGATTCTTCTACCACTAGGGTTTTCTTATTGAAGACCCTATATGCCCGACTGTGGGAACTATATCCATGAATATGCCTTCGAAGCATTTTTCACCAAATTTAGTACGCGGGTACTTCCCATTATTCAGTACATAGCATCTGCAACCAAAGATCCTCAAGTAGGACATGGTTGGTTTCTGCCTTTCAGTAGCTCGTAAGCGTCTTACGATGATGCTTGTTGATCAATGCTCAGTTTTGTACATGACAAGCTGTGTTGACAGCCTCTGCCCAGAAGTATTCCGGGAGAGAAGCGTCTTTCAACATTGTCGTTGCAGGCTTCAATGAGAGTTCTATTTCTCCTCTCCGCAACTCCATTTTGCTGAGGATCGTGCCGCGGGGAGGAAAACTCATGAAAGATACCTTGTTCTTCACAAAATTCTGTCATAGCACCAGATTCGAATTCTGTTCCATGGTCACTTCTGATTTTGAACACTGTAAGCAGTTAAATTCGTTCGGAACCTGCTTGACAAAACTAGCAAAGATGTCAAACGTATATGACTTTCGTTTTAAAAAGAAACACCCATGTAAACCGAGAACGATCATCAACTATCACTAGCGTATAGGACTTGCCTCCCAAGCTATGAATGCATTGGACCAAAACAAGTCCATATGTAAAAGGTAAAGACATCGGGAAGAGTCTTTGTCTGCAATGCTCTTAAAGGTAGCCGAGTCTGTTTGCCCATCTGGCATGCAGGACAGGGGCTATCTTTGATGCACTTGATACTGGGAGCATCCCTTACTAAGTTCTTAGAAAAACAGCATACTAATTGTCTTGAAATTAATATGTGTCAATCTCTTGTGCCATTGTTCACAAGAGATGCACTGCCTGTTGCCACAAGGCATACGGGGGTAGATGAATCTAAACTAAGAAAATCTAAGCAGAGATATTCTGCTCCTAATACCTGATAATACCGTCTCAGAAGAGGTACGTGAAATTATCAGACATTTATCCTTGCAGGAAACTTACGTCATAACCTTTGTCACATAACTGACTTACACTGATCAGGTTATGGTTTAACCATTCAACATAAGCCACGTCGGTGATAGAGATTATACCGTTGAGAAATCATACCGTAACCTCTGGTGACTCCTCGATCTGACCCTCCAAAAATGACTTTGGGTCCATTCTCGACTGGAGTGTAATCACGCAGCAGGTCTTGTCCCAGTCATATGTCGGGAGCATCCACTGTCCAAATACCAGATCGGCGTTTTGGTGGCCTTGGACATTCCTGCAAAAAAAATTAATTTGCCTTAGGAACCCAACGAACTTGGGTACTAGATTCCTGATTAGCACACTCCCCCGGTTGGTTAACCCTACGAGTGGTCGGCCTCGCAGTGCTAACATAGGGAGTCTCGTAATACCTTGGATTAAAACCAACAATCCACGACAAAGTGACCGACTTTGCCACAGCACCAACAGTCGAATATGTTGTACCTCTTCTAGGCTTCTGCCTTACCCTGGGAATGGTAGGTACAGCTGGGGCCTTGGATCTGGAGGTGGATGGCCTCATGGTGACAGCAGTCACTGGATTGACTTCGTCACCTTCTGTATAACAGGCTGGCTTTGGATGCCTGCTTTCCATTATGCCGCTAGAGAATTGACCATAATTTCCTATGTGGATTTCCTCATAAGGTGCCTTGAGGGCACTCTCAACGAAGTTCCGGGGAAAGGTCCAACCATCATATCGCCTTTGGCTTTGCAACCGAGGGCCGGAAATGATGACCAAAGGTTGATTCAAAGTCATGTTGGTTGCAAGGAAAGCTAGGTTTCTGAACGCAACAGGACTAAGAGAGCCTTACCCTTTTCATCAGTCAGTAGAGGCCTTCTTGGCGGCCTTATTCTTCCTCTGGTTCCTGTTTCTCCTGGATGAGGAACCAGATACCCCTACATGCCCCAAACCAGCTCCTTTGGCCTGGAGCAGAGAAGTATCAACGACTGGAAGAACTGTTTTGGCATGAGAAGCTCTTGACGATCTTCCTTTCTGCCGCAAGTTGTTCTTCCAACTTGTCGACTTCCTCCTGCTTAAGATCAAGGAGCTTCAAAGACTTGAATGCTTTGAAGTCGGGTCAAGGTGCTCCTGTCGGAGAGAAATCAAGCTAGTGACCTCTTCCCTTAGGGATACACACTCACCCTTAAGGAAATTTCACTTCCTTCTTCTCAGCCTTCAGTCTCTTACGGCACTCCTCGAAAGTGTGAGCAGAAGCTCATATTCTCGAGGAGCTCCGTTCACGAGCCGATGGGCTATCCTCAGGTTCATCATCCTGAGACTCAGGGTCAGAGTCGAAGTCGGAGAGAGGAGTGTGACTTTTACCTTCCCAGTAAATGGGGGGCATTCTCCTTCTGAGTCGGAGCGACCCACCAGCCGAAGTAGGCTTCCTCATCATCACTTGAGTCTGAGGAATCAGACTCACTCAGTGTCTTTGGCCTTTGGCGATGTAGCTCCGCTCTTTTCTTCTTATCTCTCGAAGATTTGTGCTCCTCATCTTTCCCTTTTTCTCTCTTGCCGTGATAGCAGTCGGCCATGACGTGTCCTGGCTTATTGCATCCAAAGCAAATAATGTCAGAGGAGCGATGTTGTTCGGTCTAGAAGCATACCTGTCAGAAGAATAATTTTTCTTCTGATGCTGGAGGAGGAGCCGTCTCTCTTTCTTTGATTACTCATCTTGAGGAACTTCTTGAACTCTCGAGTGGAGGGAGAAAGAAATCCTCCTCCGACAGCTCTGAGCTGGAGGAGCATGGCTCGGAGTCCTCCTCCTCATCCTTTTTCCTGGCACGGTATGAAACCGCACCCTTGCCTTTTCTGGAGTGACTGGCTTTAGAGCCACAGTCTTCTTCCTTGGCTGCAGGCCTTCTCTGCTTCTTCTTCTGCTTTCCTGGTGTTCAGCTGAAGCTCATAGGACATCAGCTTCCCAACAGGATTTGCGGGTCTGTCTGTTTCAGCTAGTCTGCCAAACTCTCGGATGGCGCAGATCTTTGTGTCCCATCCTTAGTAAGGGACCTAAGGAATTTATCATTGAGTTCACCTTGGTGGAACACTCTTCCGTATCCTTTGAGGGCCGTTGACAATCTTGAGGAAGTTCTCGTAGGTGACTCCGATCTCTTCCTTAGGCCTTTGTCTGAAGGCCTCATATTTCTGGTTCAGGAGGGATCTCCGATCATCCCTCACTTCATTCCGTTGCCCTCCATTAGGATGATCAGGCACTGCCAGATCTCCTGAGCTGTCCTGCAGTTGCTGAATTTTGCATCATTGAGTCATCAACCGCGCTGACCTTGAATGTTTCGCGCCTTCTTGTCAAGTCCTACTAGCACCATCTCGTCCTTGTCCATTTCAGAAAGTTTCTTTGGCACTTTCTGGGTAGGATCAATGGTGGATACCTTAGTGGGGACATAAGGTCCCTCCTCCACGATCATGAAAGAGTCGAGGATCAACTGCTTCCATGTAGAACGGATCCTTTCCTTCCAGATAGAAAGTTGAGCTGGTGCACACACTGGGATCTTGCCTTGTACTTGAGCCCGTCCATAGTAGATGTTTGTCCTTCTTCTTGACACTAGGGCAGGATTCAACTCAAGGTGTTAACATGAAAGTCCACCTAGTGTCAGCTATGTGCACCTATGGGGGGGGAATAGGTGACGAGTAGCGTTTGCGGAATTTACGAATCTGTACCTGCACAATAAAAATAAAAAGCACAGCACACAGACTACACAGGCAATTTATAGTGGTTCCCGACTTGGGTACATCCACTTTCCCCCTTCGACCTATCTCCCAACAAGGGATGACTTGGTCTCTTCTCCAACAGGATTGAAATCCAATCCCTGCACTATCGGAAGGAACCCTTCCACACGTGAGAGTCAACACTCCCACAAAATGGGTTGCACCAACCTTACAACACGGAACAATCGTTCCTTTACAACAAAAGTAAATATAGAATGTACACGAGATACAAACTTCGTTAGGAGACTACGGTGTTCCTCTTCGTTCGACGACGTGTTCGTGAAGTCAACGAAGAGTCTACAACCTTGGTCTCTCTTGGAGAGGATCTCCCCAGAACCGGCGGCGGCAACACGAGCGGCGGCTAGCTTCGGGATCGGCGGCTATGATGATGAGCGGCTGCTGAAAATAGAGATCCAATCTTCGTGTGAAGCAAGCTAGGTCTACCAACGGTCACTCTAGGATCAGTCGTCTCGATCGATTCGGACGGGGGAGTTTTTCCCGGTCAACAAATTGAGAGACAAGAGATCTCCGGATAGACACGTGAGACTCAGAGCTTTGCTAAGCTTCTGTCGCCGGAGATCGGGAAGAGAAGCGATCAACAGCGGCGACCAACTTATCGCGAGCGGTGGCGGCGACGAGGAGCGGGAGGAAGCGTGGGATCTAGGGTTGTGTCTGGTTTTCTTCGCTCAATCACTGTTAAAAAAATACCCATGTATTTATACATTGAAGACCTATACAATATGACCGTTGTGGGTCCCACAAGTAGAAACCCGAAAATCCGGTTCAAACTAGTCCAGCGGCAGAATCCGGTCCAGCAGCATCCAGAGGAAACGACAAGTAAAATTCGTCGAGAATCGGTTAACGATCTCGACGATTCGTCGAGAATCACTAGTGATTCTCGACAATTCCCTTGTTGATTCTCAACGATTTCACTTGGATTCATGACCTGCTCAGCGACGGGTTCGGCGAGAATCATTAGTGATTCTCGTTCCGAATCTCATTGGCACCATTTTAAGGTAGCCGGAAGGAGTCGGCGAGAATCACTAATGATTCTCGACGATTCGGCGAGAATCACTAGTGATTCTCGCCGAATCGGCGAGAATCACTTGGTGATTCTCGTCGACTTTTACTTAGACGGATTCCGTCATTCCCTCAAGAGCTGCTCCTTGACCCATCCTTGCTCCTTGTCTTCTCTTGCATAAACATGGCCCTGTACTTGAAAGTAAGTGCATCCAATAGAGAGAGTACACGTAGGCCAACACACTGATCTCTCAACGAGGGATTACGTCGTGCAGACCCGTGTATATTGACCTACTGACACCTGACATTGGTGTGCACTTAGCGTGGAAGAGCTGCAAGCACAACTTAAGATGTTTCATCAAATACATTGTGAATTCATCTTAGCTTGACAGGTGGCTTCCTCAAATCCAGGTAATTGTGGATACAATACCCAAACTCCCCTATTTGACGAAGCCAAAACCCTACTAGCTAAGATGAATAACACCTATCAAATAATAAACATAGCATTCAGAAATAAACATGCAGCACAAGAGAATATATGCAACCAGATCAGGACTTGAGTCATTCACAAATCAATATATATATGCCAATATATATATATACACATATAATCTCAGAATTGTTCATATGATAACAATAATCATTAAATGTTCTTAAGACAAAGTGACAAGTTATAAGTTATTGACTATTTTTCCTTAGCTAAGTCACCTTAAGATTTGAGCCAAGTACTTCTGCTTTGCCTCCCATGTATTCTTTGGGCTTGGCTTCGGGGTAATACCTAGGAGGAGGAACTTTATCTGCATCCTTGTTGTTTCTGAAAAAGATGTTGCGTTTCGCTTCAAACGTTTTGTGCGTTTCCCACTCATACTGGCTATATACATTCGTTTCGATTGATCTCTCCTCTTTCTTGCAGCCAGAAGGTGTCTAAGATGATGTTCCTTGAAACTGGACTCCATTTTCGTTTCGTACGTCCTCCACACTCATTCTGATCTCTTTTCAGCTAGTGTCTCCTTGGAGGTCCCTTCCTGAGCTTTTCTCTTGGCCTTGGCTTTTGCTAGGGTCTCTTGATCAAACATGCTCCTCAGTTTAGCTTTGGAGAGAGCCCTAGCATCAGCTTCACTTATGGGAACATTGCTGCCACTTGCACTTATTCCCTCAGCGGCCATAGATGTCTCAGGGGATGAATATATGCAGGATTTTCAGCCAAGGGGATGCCTAAGCCTGGTGGAGCATCCACCGGCAGCTGTCATAGACGTATTGTTTGACTGTTCGAAGTTTTTGATCATGACTTCTCGGAGCTCACCATCTTAGCTATGTATTCCTTCTCCCCTTTTGGCTTCTACAGCTATGAAGTTGCATAGGAATGTAGGGAGTCATCAATATGCTTCGTGGTCTTGGAGAATTCAGAGACCAAGGCCGCTGATTGGCGTTGAGAGTGACCCATATTACCGTCAAACTTTTGAATGTTGTTGGCGACAACATGTGCATTCTTATTTACGACAGCAAGAGTATCAGTGTTCTTTTTCAATCGGCCATAAGGAGTGTGACAGCTTCGCCGGGTAGCGGATACTTTCTTCAAATTTCTTGTCCATCACGTCAAGTTTATGATTGAGCTCACCATATTCTTGAGATCAGATTTTCAGAAGTCTTAATCCTTTTCAGCAGTTTATTCTGAGCATTTGCAAAAGGAGTCTTTGAGTTCATTCACAATTCCCTGAATGACATTTACTGTGTGAGTGGCTAGCTCAATCTCGTAATGGAAGAGCCGGAGGCACTTGTGGACCTTGCCTTCAGCAGACGCATCTGTAGAGCTGGATACAAGCACAGTCTCTAATGGAGGAATGCTGGCGGGCCTTGGTAGATTTATCTGACTCCCCCTCCACCTGGTGCATGCTTGTCAGATGGAGTTCAAAAAGATCCGGAGCCTCCAATACTGCGTGTTCCCTCATTCCCGTCATCCTCTTCGTCATCATCCATGAACTCATCTTCATCAGCAGCCTCATCCAATTCTTTGTCAGCAGTCTCCAGTACAGTGTCACTTTCTGCTTGAATTTCGGCCACAGCATCCTGGCCACCTGGGAGATTGCAGATACTACATCAGTATGAGGGGGGTAGAGGCTCCCCCTCGATTCCTGCAGTCAAGGTATCAGGAATTTCACCGGGGGTGACTGCTGGAGATACTCCCTGTTGCTCTTCCACTGCAGTCAGCCCTATACGCCTCTCCCATCGATCAAACACACTTGTGTCCATCTTCTTCAAGTAGTGGGAGGGGACACCTTTTGCTCATGTCAAACTTGTCTCCATTTAGCTGGTTTAGATATAGACTTATGATGCGGCCAAAAACTTAGAGAGCCAAGGTGTCCTTGATCTTCTCGAACAGCAAATCCCCCCAGTTGAACCTTTTGCGCAGACAACAAACTATCAGGATCTTGAACATATCTGCTGAGATATGGTCATGAGAGCCCGGCTTGCAGATGAGCACCTTTCTAATAATGTCAGACAGGAGCTTCCCTTCTTCATTCATATCTTTCTCTTATTGACGAGTTCCTCGTGGGAGACCGCAGAATAAGAGAGTTCTGGTTTTGTCATCGTCCTCCAAATAGTCCTCATGCTCCGAGCTAGAAAGCTGCAGGAAGCGAGTCAGCTTGCTGGCAGACAGCTTGACCTTTACCCCAGCCACCTTGCTTTTGATTACGGAGTCGCCATTTCGGAGTCTTGCGGTAGCGAAGAACTCCAGCACCTCTTTGTCCAGGATTTTGCAAGGGTGCTCCAGGACGAATGTTAGCCCAGCCTCTTCCAGCATCAGAATGATGTTGCAGAATTCGTCCGAGGCAGTGATAGAAACAGTCCGAACAAGCTCGCAACCAGTGACCAACCCAGCAGTTGTCCTTGGGGCCATTGCAGATCTAGAGAGAGAATCCATACTCTAAGCGTTAAGAACATTCAAAAAGAAAGCGTCACTAGTGAGAGCGTCCAAGTACGGGTGAGGAAGAGGTTACCTAAGGGCTTATACGGAAGTGAGTTGGTGAGCTTCCTGCGAGAACATCTTCCAGAGCGTCCTTTGGGAAGACCTTCGGTGGATAGGAGAGTTTCCTGCGGGGTTCGGCCTTGCTAGAACCTTGCGAGAACCTTCTCGATTGACGATGGACCTTGCGAGAACCTTGCGGTCACAGAGACGCTTCCTGCGGGTCTCTGCGAGTCGGCGGGAGAGCTCTTGTGGGTTTCGGCAAGTCAGCGGGTGGTTTCGGCGAGTCGGCGGGAAGAGCTCTTGCGGGATATCTGCTGCGACGTGAGGCGGGATTCATGAAGAAGGCAAAGGGTCGGCGTGATTTGTCTAATCGGCGAGATTTCAAGTATATATGGGTCGGCAGGGATTTGTCTAATCGAAATTGAGAGGTTTCTTGACTAGGAAATTTTCACGTTGAGAAGCATTGCAACATTTTTGAATTCTTCTGATGTCAAGTCAATATAAAAATGAAAATACATGTATATTTTAAAGTCAATCTATTTGGATTTGAACGAGGCTTTTCCAAAAACTTTTGATGACAATTGTGAGTTGTCGAGATCACGATGACATATCTTCGTTAAACTTTTATTGATATAAAGGTTTGCATGCATCGAGTTAACCTATCCTTAGAGGTGCCCACATACATGTATAATCATAAGAATAAATATACATATGGATAGAAAATATATATATATATATATCTATATATAATATATATTTTAACTGAGGATGCAATATTGACGCAAGTCCTTGAACTGATCAAAATTACCTGGGATTTTGAGAGTCATCGTCTTAGTCCCACAGGTAGAACACATTAGAGGCTCAATGTGAGTATGCTCAAACAGATACACATCTGTTATTGCAGATGCTTGTTCCAATTTAGTCTGGAGCCACCTACTGTCTAGGTCCCATTATATTCACGGGAACCTAGACTACCCGCAAGAAAGAATTACTTTACCTTAGGAACCCAAATCATATTGGGTCCTAGGTCCTGTTAGCATAAGCACGCAACTGCCTTCCTTCAGAAAACTGTCTGGAAGACTACTCGTCCCGAGAATGTTGGATAAGCCCTTGCCGTGGGCACAGAGGGGTGTGCCAACAGTCGATGGCAAAGTGCCCCACTTTCCGCAGCACCAACATGGGTGAATGTTGTATCGCCGTTTCCGACCTGATCTAGTGACTGATGTAGTCACGGTCCTAGGTCTAAACGGGTAGGGCATGATCTTGTCACAAAAATTTCTCTTCCATCGTGACACGTGGAAGGTTGGAAAGAATGCATGTTGTGAGCGTTATGAGGCCGGGAAGGTGGTGCCATTCTTTCAGGCATCTCCCTTACAGAGGCCCCATGGAACCTGACATCATGGCTCTATCCTCTCTATCCTGTGTCCTCGGGTGGTGAGAAGTGTTCTGTGAGCTAGGACCTGCAGATTCACATCGAGTTGAGGCCGTGGCAGGAATACAAAGGGCTCAGAATGAGCCTTTGGTATTCTCTCATGAGTGGCCACGACGGCCCTTGCACTCTGGGTGTCTCCACATGGGGACAGATTACCCTTGCAGTGACCACGACTATTCTTGTGGTCATACCTGAAGGCATGAGGAGTTGCCTTCCTGCTTGGAGTGGGGGTCGGAACACCGTTTCCCCATTTCTCCACGCATTGATAATCCGGGAGATCCACCCATTTTCTTGCTTTCTCTTTATAGCATCAACTTTGGAAAAGTTTGATACTATACGTTTCTCATTCTCTAGACTACTCTCTAGAGCTGAGATCTTAGAGTCCTTGACCTTGTTGGATGCCAATTGGAGAACCAACAAGATCTTCAGTCGAGCAATCTTGAGCTTGCTCCTCAACAAGTATGTTGCTCGACTGAAGGGCTCTCTTCAGAGAATCAGAATCTTCTGGAGGAACGCAGTTCCTGTCTCAGAAATTTCAGAGATACGGGCAGACGAAGAAGTTACCTGCTCCTCAGCGATATTGTCATTAGAGCCAGTGACCATGGTGTCATCCTCATCAGAGCAGCTTTCCTCGCTGGCCTCTTCAGTCTCAGACATGACATGGAGCTCTGATGCAGTCCGAGAGATCCTTGCCTTCATCTTCAGAAGGAGGACCCAAAATACGCTTCATCCTCTGATTGACAGCAGATTCCAGCTTTCTCTGACCCCGCCATCAGCTCTGAGATCATCATCCACAGAGATTTAGCCGTTCTACATTTTTCCAATCTAGAGCGAGAAGCTCCAGACCAGATATCAATGATAATTTGACGAATCCTCTTATCCAAATTAAGAATGAAAGGTCCATTTCCGACATCTCAGCAATGCACTTGGGCACCTGAATTCCAGAGTCGCGGAGGTCTTCATAGGAATAAAGGACCATCTTCCAGGATGAGAGATGCACGAGGATCGATGGCATCCAAGTGATACGACACTCTCGTCCTCCAAACTGGAAAAACTCCTTTGTGCATGCGGGGAGTCTGAGTGACGATATCTCATAATCCAGCTCCATGCTTCTGACACTAGGGGTAGGATACTACTCAAGGTATTACCTTTTTGATGAGCAACCTCCCTCTGATACCACTTGAAAGTCCACCTAGTGTCAGCTATGTGCCCTATGGGGGGGGGGGGGAATAGGTGACGAGTAGCGCTTTTGCGGAATTTACGAATGTACCTGCACAATAAAAAATAAAAGCACAGCACACAGACACACAGGCAATTTATAGTGGTTCCCCGACTTGGGTTACATCCACTTTCCCCCTTCGACCTATCTCCCAACATGGGACGACTCGGTCTCTTCTCCAACAGGATGAAATCCAATCCCTGCACTATCGGAAGGAACCCTTCCACACGTGAGAGTCAACACTCCCACAAAAGGGTTGCACCCAACCCTTACGACACGGAACAATCGTTCCTTTACAACAAAGTAAATATAGAATGTACACGAGATACAAACTTCGTTAGGAGACTACGGTGTTTCCTCTTCGTTCGACGATGTGTTCGTGAAGTCAACGAAGAGTCTACAACCTTGGTCTCTCTTGGAGAGGATCTCCCCGGAACCGGCGGGCGGCAACACGAGCGGCGGCTAGCTTCGGGATCGGCGGCTATGATGATGAGCGGCTGCTGAAAATAGAGATCCATCTTCGTTGCGAAGCAAGCTAGGTTCTACCAACGGTCACTCTAGGATCAGTCGTCTCGATCGATTCGGATGGGGGAGTTTTTCCCGGTCAACAAATCGAGAGAAAAGAGATATCCGGATAGACACGTGAGACTCAGAGCTTTGCTAAGCTTCTGTCGCGGAGAATCGGGAAGAGAAGCGATCAACAGCGGCGACCAACTTATCGCGAGCGGTGGCGGCGGCGACGGAGCGGAAGCGGGGATCTAGGGTTTGTCCGTGCTCGCGTATGTTTGGTTTTCTTCGCTCAATCACTGTTCAAAAATACCCATGTATTTACATTGAAGACCCATAAATATGACGTTGTGGGTCCCACAAGTAGAAACCCGAAATCGGTTTCAAACTAGTCCAGCGGCAGAATCCGGTCCAGCAGCATCCAGAGGAAACGACAAGTAAAATTCGTCGAGAATCGTTGGTGATTCTCGACGAATCGGCGAGAATCAGTTAACGATTCTCGACGATTTGTCGAGAATCACTAGTGATTCTCGACGATTCAATTGTTGATTCTCAACGATTTTCACTTGGTATTCATGACCTGCTCAGCGACGGGTTCGGCGAGAATCATTAGTGATTCTCGCGAATCTCACTTGGCACCATTTTAAAGTAGCCGAAGGAGTCGGCGAGAATCACTAATGATTCTCGATATTCGGCGAGAATCACTTGGTGATTCTCGTCGACTTTTACTTAGACGGATTTCCGTCATTCCAACTCAAGAGCTGCTCCTTGACCCATCCTTGCTCCTTGTCTTCTCTTGCATAAACATGGCCCTGTACTTGAAAGTAAGTGCACTCCAATAGAGAGAGACGTAGGCCAACACACTGATCTGCTCAACGAGGGATTACGTCGTGTAGGACCCGTGTATATGACCTACTGCCCCCTGACATTGGTGTGCACTTAGCGTGGAAGAGCTGCAGCACAACTTAAGATGTTTCATCAAAATACATTGTGAATTCATCTTAGTTGACAGGTGACTTCCTCAAATCCAGGTAATTGTGGATACAATACCCAACATTAACCTTTTTGATGAGTAACCTCGCTCTGATACCACTTGAAAGTTCACCTAGTGTTAGTTCAACTATGTTCAACTAGGGGGGGGGGGAATGGGTGACTTGCAGCGCTTTTGCGGAATTTAAATTGTACCTGCACACGAAAATAAAACAACACAGCCACAACAGAGTACACAAGCTATTTATAGTGGTTCCCCGACTGGGTACATCCACTTTCCCCTTCGACCTATCTCCCAACAATGGGACGATTCAGTCACTTCTCCAACGGGATTGAAATCCAATCCCTGCACACATCGGAAGGAACCCTTCCACACGTAGGAGTCAACACTCCACAAACCGGGTGCACCCAACCCTTACAACTAGGAAAAACCACCGTTCCTTTACAACAAAAGTAAAATAGAATGTACAAGAAATACAAACTACGTGTGGAGAACTACGGTGTCCCTCTTCGTTGACGAAGTGATCTGAAGTCTACGAAGAGTCCACAACCTTGGTCTCTCTTGGAGAGGATCTCCCGGAACCGACGGCGGCAAGAAGGCGGCGGCTAGGTTCACGGGATCGGCGGTGATGACGATGTGTGGCTGCTGTTCTTTAGAGATCCAAACTTGGTAGCCGAAGCTAGCTAGGCTACCAAAATCACACGAGGATCGGTCGTCTCGATCAATCGGACGGGGAAGTTTTTCCCGATCAACAAATCGAGAGACAAGGGATCTCTGGATAGACGCGTGAGACACTAAGCTTGGTAAGATTCTGTCGCCGGAGATCGGGAAAGAAAACGCGATCAACAGCGGCGACCAACTAGCGCGAGCGGCGACGGAGGCGGCGGAGCAGTTTCGCGATATTAGGGTTAGATCGTGCTCGGCTTCTTTTCTGTCTCTGTATTCCGTTCAAAATACACGTATATATATACTCGAGACGCTTTCAAAATGACGTTGTGGGACCCACAAGAAGAATCCCTAAATCCGGTCCAGAACATTGACAGCGGCATAATCCGGTTCAGGAGCTCCAGAGAATTCGCCAAGTGAAAATCGACGAGAATCGCAGTGTGATTCTCGACGAATCGGCGAGAATCAGTTAGTGATTCTCGACGATTCACTTTTTGATTCTCAACAAATATTACTTGGTATTCATATCTGCTCTTGCGATGGGTCGGCGAGAATCACTAGTGATTCTCGCCGAATCTTAATTGGCACCGTTTTGAGGTAGCCGGGGAAAGAGTCGGCGAGAATCACTAATGATTCTCGACGATTCGGCGAGAATCACTTGGTGATTCTCGTCGAATTCTACTTAGATGAATTTTCGTCTTTCCCCATGATGTGCTCCTTGACCCATCCTTGCTCCTTGTCTTCTCTTGCATAAACACGGCCTGTACTTGAAAGTAAGTGCCACTCCAATAGAGAGAGTACACGTAGGCCAACACACTGATCTGCTCAACGAGGGATACGTCGTGCAGACCGTGTATATTGACCTACTGCACCCTGACATTGGTGTGCACTTAGCGTAGAATAACTGCAAGCACAACTTGAAATAATTTGTCAAAAACATTGCCTATTTACCTTAGCTTGATCAGGGGGGGCTTCTTCAAATCAGGTACGTTGTGGATACAATACCCAACAATATGTGTCAATCTCTTGTGTCATTGTTCACAAAGAGATGCACTGCCTGTTGTCACAAGGCATACGGGGGTAGATGAATCTAACTGAGAAATCTAAGCAGAAGATATTTTCTGCTTCTAATGCCTGATAATACCGTCTCAGAAGAGATATGTGACATTATCAGACATTTACCTTGGAGAACTTAAGTCATAACCTTTAACATAACGGACTTACACTGATCAGGTTATGGGTTTAACCCTTCAACATAAGCCACGTCGGTGATAGAGATTATACCGTTGGAAATCATACCATAACCTCTGGTGACTCCCGATCTGACCCTCCAAAGATGACTTTGGGTCCATTCTCGACTGGAGTGTAATCACGCAGCAGCAGGCTTCTTGTCCAGTCATATGCTGGGAGCATCCACTGTCCAAGTACCAGATTGGCGTTTTGGTGCCTTTGGACATTCCTGCAAAACAAAAATAATTTCCTTAGGACCCAATCGAAATTGGGTCCTAGATTCCTGGTTAGCATACTCCCCCTCGGTTGGTAACCCTACGAGTGGTCGGCCTCGCATGGCTAACATAGGAGTCTCGTGATACCTTGGATTAAACCAACAATCCACGGCAAAGTGACCGACTTGCCACTAGCACCAACAATCAAATCTGTTGTACATCTTCCTAGGCCTCCTGCCTTACCCTGGGAACGGTGGGGTACAGCCGGGGCTTTGGATCTGGGGTGGGGGGCCTCACAGTGATTGCAGTCACAAGAATTCTTCACCTTCTGTATAACAGGCTTGGCTTTTGGTGCCTGCTTTCCATTATGGCCGCTAGAGAATTGACCATAATTTCTCATGTGGATTTCCTCATAAGGTGCCTGAAGGCACTCTCACCGAAGTTCGAGAAAAGGTCCACCCGTCATATCGCTCTTTGGCTTGCAACCGAGGGCCGGAAATGATGACCAAATGTTGATTCAAAGTCATGTTGGTTGCAAGGAAAGCCAGGCTTTCTGAACGCAACAGGACTGAGCGGAGCCTTTCCCTTTTCAGCGGCAGAGGCCTTATTGGCGGCCTTATTCTTCCTCTGGTTCCTGTTTCTCCTGGATGAGGAACCAAATACCCCTACATGCCCCAAGCCAGCTCCTTTGGCCTGAGCAGAGAAGGTATTCAACAACTGGAAGAACAATTTTTGGCATCGAGATCTCTTGACGATCTTCCTTTCTGCCGCAAGTTGTTCTTCCAACTTGTCGACTTCTCCTGCTTAAGATCAAGGAGCTTAAGAGACTCTGAGTGCTTTGAGGTCAGGTCAAGGTGTTCCTGTCGGAGAGAGATCAAACTGGTGACCTCTTCCCTTAGGGAAACACACTCACCCTTAAGGAATTTTACATCCTTTTTCTCAGCCTTCAATCTCTTACGGCACTCCTCGAAAGTGTTGAGCAGAAGCTCATACTTCTCGAGGAGCTCAGCTTCACGGGCCGAAAGGCTATCCTCAGTTCATCATCCTGAGACTCCGGATCAGAGTCAGAGTCAGAGAGAGGGGGTGAGCTCTTTACCTTCCCCAGTAAATGGGGGCATTCTCTTCTGAGTCGGAGCGACCCACCAGCCCGAAGTAGGCTTCCTCATCATCACTGAGTCTGAGGAATCAGACTCACTCAGTGTCTTTGGCCTTTTGGCGATGTAGCTCCGCTCTTTCTTCTTATCTCTAGAGGATTTGTGCTCTCGCCTTTCCCTTTTCTCTCTTGCCTTGATAGCAGTCGGCACGATGTATCCTGGCTTATTGCATACAAGCAAATAATGTCAGAGGATCGATGTTTGTTCGGTTTAGAAGCATACCTGTCAGAAGAATAATTTTTCTTCTGATGCCTGGAGGAAGAGCCGTCTTTCTTTCTTTGATTTCTCATCTTGAGGAACTTCTTGAACTCTCGGGTGATGAGGGAGAAATCCTCCTCCGACAGCTCTGAGTGAGGAGCATGGCTCGAGTCCTCTTCCTCATCTTTTTCCTGGCACGGTATGAAACCGTACCCATGCCTTTTCTGAAGTGACTGGCTTTTAGAGCCACAGTCTTTTCTTTGGCTACAGCCTTCTCTGCCTCTTCTTCTGCTTTCCTGGTGTTCAGTTGAAAGCTCAAAGGACATCAGCTTCCGAACAGAATTTGCGGGTCTGTTTCAGCTAGTCTGTCAAACTCTCGGATGGCGCAGATCTTTGTGTCCCATTCCTTAGTAAGGGACCGAAGGAATTTATCATTGAGTTCACCATTAGTGAACACTCTTCCGTATCCTTTGAGCGCATTGACAATCTTGAGGAAGTTCTCGAAGGTGACTCCGATCTCTTCTTAGGGCCTTGTCTGAAGGCCTCATATTTCTGGTTCAGAAGGGATCTCCGATCATCACTCACTCATCAGTGCCCTCCATTAGGATAATCAGCAGTGCCAGATCTCCTTTGTGTCCTGCAGTTGCTGAAGTTCTGCATCATTGAGTCATCGACGCGCTGACCAGAATGTTCTGCGCCTTCTTGTCAAGTCCCACTAGCACCATCTCGTCCTTGTCCATTTCAGAAAGTTTCTTCGGCACTTTCTGGGTTAGGATCAATGGTGGATACCTTAGTGGGACATAAGGTCCCTCCTCCACGATCATGAAGAGTCTAGGATCAACTGCCTCCATGTAGAATCTGATCCTTTCCTTCCAGATAGGAAAGTTGAGCCTGGTGCACACGGGGATCTTGCCTGTGAACTTGAGCCCATCCATAGTAGATGTTTGCTTCTTCTTGACACTTGTGGCAGGATTCTACTCAAGGTGTAAACCTTTTTGATGAGCAACCTCCCTCTGATACCACTTGAAAGTCCACTAGTGTCAACTATCTTCACCTATGGGGGGGATAGGTGACGTGCAGCGTTTTTGCGAAATTTAAATTGTACCTGCACACGAAAATAAAACAACACAGCACAACAGAGTACACAAGCTATTTATAGTAGTTCCCCGAATTGGGTACATCCACTTTCCCCCTTCGACCTATCTCCAACCAGGGACGACTCGGTCACTTCTCCAACAGGATTGGAATCCAATCCTTGCACTTTCATAAGGAACCTTCACACGTTAGGAGTCAACACTCCCACAAAACGGGTTGCACCCAACCCTTACAACTAGCAAACCAACGTTCCTTTACAACAAAAATAAAATAGAATGTAAAAGAAATACAAACTACGTTTGGAGACTACGGTGTCCCTCTTCGTTGACGACGTGTTCTTGAAGTCCACGAAGAGTCCACAAACCCTAGATCTCTCTTGGAGAGAATCTCCCCGGAACGGCGGCGGCAAGATGGGCGACGGCAGGTTCACGGGATCGGCGGCGGACAACGATGTGCGGCTGCTGTACTTTAGAGATCCAAACTTCGTAGCGAAGCTAGCGAGGTCTACTAACGGTCACACTAGGATCAATCGTCTCGATCGATTCGGATGGGAAGATTTTCCGATCAACAAAAATCAAGAGACAAGAGATCTCCGGTTAGACACGTGAGACTCTAAGCTTGGCTAAGCTTCTGTCGCCGGAAGATCAGGAAGAATCGCGATCAAAGGCGGCGACCAACTAGCGTGAGCGGCGACGGAGGCGGCGGAGCAGTTTCGCGATTTTAGGTTTAGATCGGCTCGGCTTCTTTCTGTGTGTCTACTGTTCAAAAAATACCCGTATATATACTGTAGACACTTTCAATATGACGTTGTGGGTCCCACAAAGTAGAACCCAAAATCCGGTTCAAAATAGTGCCAGTGGCAGAATCCGGTTCAGGGAGTTCCAGAAAAATGCCCAAGTCAAATCGGCGAGAATCACCTGTGATTCTCGACGAATCGTCGAGAATCACAAGGTGATTCTCGACGATTCGTCGAGAATCACAAAGTGATTCTCGTCGATCCGTCGAGAATCACAAAGTGATTCTCGTCGAATCGACTTGATTGCACTCTGATTTAGCCGGTGAGAATCAGCCAGTGATCTCGTCGATTCGGCGAGAATCACTAGTGATTCTCGCCGAATCGGCGAGAATCACTTGGTGATATCGTCGATTCTTACTTAGATGATTTTTATCTTTTCATCCAAGAGATGCTCCTTGACCCATCATTGTTCCTTGTCTGTTCTTGCCTTAACACAACCCTGTACTGAAATTAAGTAAGTACACTCCAATAGAGAGAGTACACGTAGGCCAACACACTGATCTGCTCAACGAGGGATTACGTCGTGCAGACCCGTGTATATTGACCTACTGCACCCTGACATTGGTGTGCACTTAGCGTGGAATAACTGCAAGCACAACTTGAAATATTTTGTCAAAAAACATTGCCTATTTACCTTATCTTGTTCAGGGGCTTCTTCAAATCAGGTACGTTGTGGATACAATACCCAACAGAACCACTTTAATACTACAACTACAACAACACTTACAGCACGCTCAGTATAAAATGAAAAAAATGCAGATCGTAATAGACAGGAGATTTCCTTCCAGGAAGGCGACCTAGTGTTGCTTCGGCTTCACCCCTATCGCCAATCCACCATGCACAAAAAAACATGCAAACGATTCCGCCTCCGATATTTCGGACCATATCGAATCTTACAACGTATTGGATTAGTAGCATACAAATTAGCTCTACCGCCTACAAGTAGGATACACCCGGTTTTTCATGTACCCTATTAAAGCCATACCATCCAAGCGCATCCTATCCAACTCATGAACTTCCGGATCTGGATCTAGCACAACACACAGGGCGGCATCCAATTGCTATCTTGGAGCGACGAACAGTCCAGCACGAGGGACAGACAATTTCACAGGGACTCGTTCATTGGGAAGGTCTGCTGCCCGAAGAATCAACCTAGGAACCTCTCTCCAGCATAGACAAAGATACACTTCAACATTTGGAACAACACTGCACATGTGCAGCTCCTCCATCCGAAGGGGGACACAGGGAAGAAATCACACCAGCATTACCAATTGTCATCCCTGATACCTCCACACTTGTAATGTCTCACCGGTTTCTCTGCAGCAGGAACCTCCTCGCCAGAACGATAACGCAGCAGCTACTCCAATCCTCCAGGACGCACATCTACACCAACCAGGGGAACTACAATCACCTGCCAGCTTTCAAACCACTCACAGGGACGACAACCTCCACACCAATCCTACTGTCATCCCACCGCTAAATTCCTCATTTACTTCTAATTCATTGCCATTGATACAGGGGAACCCGCAACGAGGATCACTAAAAGCAACCCGACAATAAGGACCACTAAAAGCATCCACAGATCTGGCGAATAGGGAAGCCCTCCTCCTTCCCAGCTCTCTCGTCATCCACCCGCGAGATTCAATCCTCTCCACTAATTTTACCCCTTTGATGCAGCAACCAAGCCCACAGGACAGGGGGAAGGAGTTACATAACAAACGAGCTAAACCTGAAAACAATAACAGGGATGTTTCTCGCCCTAATCATCAAAGGGTCATCCTCTCTCACACACCACTCCCAAATTCTAATCATCTTCTTTTATCTCCACAGGATGCGCACCTCCGCCAGGAAGTCACCGAGCCTTTCCCCAAATTTTCTGCTTCAGGGACGGTCTCCTCCAGTAACCCTTGCCGATCCCTTCGACGAGCATCACGGCTTCTGCGCCAGCTGCCTCCAGTCCCTCGCCGTCGACGATCGCGCTTCCAGCCCACCACGGGTTAAAGACAAGAAAAAAAAACTGGGGCAGCAAAGGACGACCTGGGCAGCAGTCTCGGGCAGGGTAGGGATTGTAGCCGCATATATGACATAATATTAATATTGATAGGCTACAGAATAGGCTACAGGAAGGTTTGAGCTGGCGAATGATGTGTCAGGCCTTAACCGCTGTTTGTAGAGGAATTAGCTATAAGTATGCTATTAGGGCTGTAATCCCTCTTTAATGAATGAATTAAGTCTTTTGTCGTCTCTCTCCCCTCTTTCTCTCTCTCTCTCTTACCCTTCCTCCTATTCAGTCTTTCTCTCTCGTCTCCAGCCGCCGGTCGTTCTCTCCGACCACCACCGCGTCACGCTTCACTCCACCTGGCATCCGACAAACTAGCCCTTGGTATCCCGGAATTTCAGTCGCAACTTCCAGGTCGGAGCCTTGTTTCCCCCTGGTAACTTCCCACAATCCAGCTCTCGGGACGACAAATTTATGTCCACAATTCTGCTACACTACAGCCGGAACTCATCAATTGTTCACCAACAAGGTAAACCATACCCATCTCGCAACTTGAATCCTAATACTCCAATTTTCGTGAATGCAAATGACATGTTTCGTGAATTCAGAGCTTGCTTGTCAACTTTAACCTTATTTCTATTTTGTCGTCAAATTGTTATCACTTTGTCACCCGTCTTTAGTTGTGAAACTTGTGGATAAATTAACTAGCTATATTGTTTAATGCAGACAATGATAATCACTTTTGCGAGCTTACAAAACTTTTGAGTGAACTATTGCATGTCAACGCTCACGTAGTCGTAATTTCACCACCAACTTTAATTTGAGCACAAAATTATCATTTTAAAATTAATTGAGGCTTTGGGTATGCATCAGTTTGGTATCAGAGGTCGGTTCGATTCACTCCTATTGTGAATCGAACGATCCTGTTTAAAAAAAAGGAAACTTTTTTCCTTTACTTTTTTTTAAAAAATATATCTGTCAAATTTTTTATTGTGAGTCCTACTCTTAAAAAAAAATTTTGAGTCCACTTTTTTTTATTATTGTCAAAAAAAATGGAGGGTAGAGCAGACACTCGAGTCGAGCGTCGGTGACTTGAATCAACGCATGGGCAACCTCATGCAACTGATGGAAACACTCACCCTCCAAGTGGGAGATGTTACCCAAGTCGTAAATGGGTTACGAACTTCCGTCAATAACTTAGAAGCCGCTCGTCACCTAGGTCTAAATCAATCTCCTCACCAAAATCCTAGGCACGAGGAACCAAACCCTACACCCGCAGATCCTGCACAGCCTGACCTTGGACTCCGTCGCCAACCCCGTTGGGACGGAGTTAAGCTTGATGTAGGTGATTTTGAAGTTCACGTAGAGCCCGAGAAATGCCTCGATTGGTGTGAGCGTGTGGAAAGGTTCATGGTATGAAAACAAATGCCAATGAATCGTCAGGTTGAATATGCTGTCCTTAGGCTGAAAGGACCCGCACTAGTTTGGTGTATTCAACTAGAGCGCACCCATTACACCTTAGACCTAGCACCTATCACCACATGGGTAGAGTTTAAGTTGCAAATGCGGAAACGATGTGTCTCCCCGGACTATCTGCAAACTCTTTATCGAAGGTTCCACAACTTTCGACAGGACAAGCTTTCCGTCGATGAGTACACCCACGAGTTTTTAGTGTTGCAGTCTAGATTAGACTTGCACGAGGAGGACGATATGACGTGTTTCATTACCTGAACAGGCTCCGCTATGCTATTAGGGATGAGCTAGAGTTGCACGACTTTAGAGATTTGAGTGAAGTGTCTAGTCGAGCATGTAGAGTTGGAAGCCTCGCTTCAGAAGAGGACATATGGCGCATATGTCTATTGATAGGCCTTCCTCGAGCACCACTACCACTTCACCCACCTCTAAGAATACTGATCCTCTTCCTCCTATCACTACTGGGACCCTAACTCCTCCCACTGACCTACCCGAGGTAAGGAGCTCATGGGACCCAAGACAACACTGGAGTATTCCGATGCTTCAAGTGTATGGAGCCTGGCACAAATCTTCTTGAGTGTCCGCAATGCCACTTAGTCGCTATTACTGACTTCTCTGATGGGCGTGAGTGAGCCAGAATATGAAGTCTTCTTAATGACTCCAAATCTGAGCACGAGCCCTAGTCTGACAACGTTATTGAGGTCAAGGGAGAACAAGCTGAACACTTAGTTTGTGTCCATCATATAGCTTGATTTCCCCTAGTGAGTCCACTGAGTGTGATTTTCAAAGACACAAGATTTTTCGCACTCTACTGCGCGCATTCTGGGACATTTTGTTCCATCATCATTAACAACGGTAGCATGAAAAATTTCGTTTCCAAACGTATGGTTGAGAAGTTAGGACTCGAGACGCACCCCTTGGAGCGACCCTACCACTTATCTGGGGTTAATAGTCACATGACTATGCCCGTTACTCACTGTTGTCTCGTAGAGTTCTCTATCGGGAATGTATCAGGATTCTGTCCTATGTGATGTTGCCCCCATCGATGTCTGTCATATCTTGTTAGGTAGAGCGTGACAATACGATAGACGTGTCGTGCATGAGGGTGTGAGGAACTCCCATTCCTTTGTTCACCGTGGGCGCAAAATTGTTATTCTTCCCCAGAAGAATAGTCTTGTGCCTAGGGATCCTGGGAGGACCTCATCACCATCTCCCTCACCTTAGTTACTACTACACCACTACTATTTAGTGCCACTCTTCTGTTTGGACCCCCACTCCAGGAAGACGCACCTGATTATAGTGAGACATTCGACTTGGATGTTGCTCACACTTTTGGTGATCCCACTTTTGATCCACCTTATGTTGATTTTGTTTTGGGTGATCGCACTATTAGTTCACCCGTCCTATCCTACAGTTATGAGTGAGCTTGAATTTAAACTTTATAGGCGTAGTCATAGTAGGAGAATTGACTCAGCCCCCTAGTTTGTTTCTTCCTCATAGGGACACACGGTTTAAGAGATTTCTGTGTGGTTGGTTTTAAATGAAGAAATTGTGCTCGGTTTAAAATTTTGTGGTGCTAATCAGGTATCCGTGCGTGACGATATGTCGATAGTTGCTCTTGGTTTCGTAAACTTTCATAAGTGTCTAACACTAGTACGTATAATGCAATATATTTTAATGAATGCACAAGTTAATCATGTTACCTTACGGTCTTGCCTCTTTCCTTGCTATATTGACTCACTCTCCTTACCACTTTGTCGAACTCACATCCTTATAGCTCTGTTTTTTTTATTAAACAATTGCATGTCATGCACGAATTTTTGACTAACAGTTTTCGAGAAACTTTGAAAAACTATAAACCACGGTTGATTTCATCGACTGGAGTTATATTTTTTCAATGAAGATGAGTTTTTGGTGCCTTTCAGGAAAGAGGGTTTGCCAAAAGTTCTTGTGCTGTGATGATGGGTCCTACTACGACAAGGCAGAGGCAGTGCATGATCCAGATCATTGTTTGGAAGCTTCAGTGATTGGTTCCATTGTAGTGTCGATGGGGTCGAGCTCCTTCAACCCCGGGAGAATTGATGCAACCTGAAGTGCATCGTTATTTTAATTTTATCGCATGTTATTTAAATAATTTGTAGCGCATGTCGTTGCAAGTTGTCCTTTATTTTTCATGTATTATTGCATTTTATATCACGTCGTATGTACGACTTATTGGTGTGACCGGCCTGTAAGATCTTAATAAATTTGGTCCGTCAAATTATAATTAGGGTTAATTTGGTCAAGTAAGAAATGAAGTAATTAAATCTGAAATTAATTTCCTAAGGTACTCATTTACATAATTTCAGATTTGATTATTAGGTCTCTTGGCATTCCATTCTTTCCCATTAGGTGCGGTCAGCCCTTCCTAAACTTATCCCAGTTTTTTGTTAAATGGTTGCTGGCGTTTAATCTTCCCTTGTCATTATTACAGTTATCCAACTTTTGAAACCTCTCTCATTTAATGTCATTAAACAGCATTTTGCCTTTCTCATTTATATATTAATATTGTAAAGATATCTAAACAGATTTGATAATATCTTAATATTATCAAGATATCTCCCTTTGAACCGCAGCCATCAGCTATCCTTTTTTTTTATATATTCTACCAGAAATGAAGTGAGGGGGACGGGAAAAGAGTCGGCGAACCAGAGAAAGATATCTCTGCTTCCGAAAATTACTCCGCCATAAGCCTCGCCATTTCGTTTCTCCCCGCCTAATCGCTGGACGTGTCTTCCTCGCTCCATCGACACCGCTTAACAGCTGCGAGAGCCCGACGACCTCGACTCGGCCCGCTGCTAGTCCCGTCGGTGATCCAGAGCCAAACCGCCCCCAACATCCCGCCGCCACTGTTTTGAAACTTCCTCCTGCCCTGCGGTTTGCCGCGGACGTTCTGTCCAGCCGTTCTTTCGGCCACGAAACTCCACCTGGTCGCCGATAAACTAGCCCTTGGCATCCCGGAATTTCAGCGCGCAACTTCCAGGTCGGAGCCTTGTTTCCCCCTAACAACTTCCCACAATCTAGCTCTCGGGATGGCAAATATATGTCCAAAATTCTGCTACACTTCAGCTGGAACTCACCAATTGTTCACCAACAAGGTAAACCGTAACCTATCTCGCAACTTGAATCCTAATAGTCCAATTCGTTGATGCAATGACATGTTCATGAAGTTCAGAGCTTGCTTGCTTGCCAACTTTAACCAATCAGAGACCAAGCAAGCAAAAACCAATAGAAAGAGCAGGAAACTTGTATTATCCTAAGATCTTTACAAGCAAAGACATATATGGCGAGACAGATTCTGCCAATGTATCCGATGGCAAGAAGTAGAAAAAAAATTTACAAGGAGAAGAACAAGACGCGCGGTCTCAGGAGAAGTCTTCGACCCTACCGAGCTACCTAGGAAGTCCTGAAGCCGCCTAGTCGCAAGATCGCAACCAAGCACGCGACAACCCGTTATCCAATGCAAGAAAAGAATTATGTCCACTGAACCGCAAGCTTACTGACTGTTGAAAACCGGAAAACGGACGCCTCTTGTGGAGTTCGACCCTTGGGGAAGGGGTGGTCTCGCGCCTACTTCGCACCTGCAAGAAAAACAACGAGAGAGACAAGGAAAGACGACCCAAGGGCGGCAGGGAGGTCCCACCACAAACCCGGAAGATCTCTGAGCGCTTCCCCTCCTTAGCCAAGAGCCGAGCTAAAGGTACTCTCAGAGAACACTTGAAAATGAGAGCAAGGAGGCACTGAAAGCGTGTCCTCTGAGGTACCCCTTGGGTCTTATTTATAGATTTTCAGAATCTGAACTGCCAATACACCAAAAGGAACTGACCTGAAAATACCAAAAGCCCCTGGTTGGTCTGCTAACAGCCAAACTCCGCTGTTCTGAATAGCTATGCGCAGTCCAACCTGGTCTGCCAACAGCGAGGCTCCGCTGTCCTGAGTGGTTATTCGCACCCCTGGGCGGTCAGCTCGCCTTCAGTTCCTCTGCAGGAGGCGGGCGCGACCTGCTCCGGGGCTCGCCCGTTCTCCTTGGGCGAGCGCGAGCCGATAGGGGCGAGCTGCCGGCCTCTTGCCGGGCGGATCGGCGGAAAGGTCGCATGGCGGGGGGTCAGCCCGGCGGGTCGCCATCCTAGGGTCCAGCTCGCTCGCCGCGGGTTGCCAGTCCGCCCGGCTCGCTGCTGCGGGTCGCCAGCTCGGGTCCGGCTCGCTTGCTGCGGGTCGCCAGCTCGCTCGCCTGAGACGGGCAGGGGGGCGGGCCAGCCCTTTATAGTCGTTCAGCCCGTCCTGCCGCTTGGGTGCGAGTCGCGGGGGCAGGCCCATTCATCCTTCCTGGCGGGACCCGCTCGCCGGACACGGGTTGTACACAATCCCCGCTCTTTTTGAGCTTGAATCAAGCTCGGAAAGAACATCCAACCCGCGTGTTCGGCGAGCCCCCGTGCTGAGCTGGCAGGGAATCTTCTGGTGGGGGCCCACTGTCCTGCTATAAATACATACCGCTGACCCTGTAGGAGGCTCCCCAAATCCCCTTATTTTCTCCGAGCAGACTTTTGTTCCTCGATGCCGGTTAGCGAAGAAGTGCGAGCTCGCCTGGCGGCAGCGGTCCTGCAGACTCAGGAGGAGGCCCTCGAGGCCGCCCCATGGCTAGCTCGCGGATCCTCCGGCCCCCTCTTCAGGCCGGCGAAGGGAAAGATCGTTAAGCGTTCTCTGGCGGGCGACTGCCCGGCCTCCAGCTCGGCGGCGGGGTGCTGAGGTCGTCCCCGGGGTGCGTGGCCTTCCGCCGATTATCGCTATTCGTCTGACTCCCTGTTTTGCAGGTAATTCCCTGTGAGGAGGTGGAGAACCGGGGAGAGGATCGTCCTCCCGCCTCCATCGCCTGAGAAGATCGCGAGTTCCCCAGGTCCCGATCGCCCCCCACCTCGGAAACTCCCCGTCCGGCGCTCTCCCATGGGCTGGGGAAATCTCTTGAGACCCTCGAGGGAGGGGACTTTCGGGATCGGCCGGGCTCTTCCCGCCCATCTGTCGGTGCGGGGCGATGTGCCCACCCCTGGTGAGCTGGTGTTTTTATCGTTGACTTTGCCTCTTGCTCGCTCTTCTGACCCCTCCTGCTCGCAGGCTTTCGCAGGGCCTCGCCTGAGACCGAGATGAGCGAAGGGTACTCGCCCCCGCCTGACGTGGACAGTGTATCTGACTATCTGGGCGACCCGAACGATGCGGCGGGGATGAAGAGGCAGGTGACGCGGCTATTCCAGAAACACACAATGCTGCTGCAGGAGGCCATAAGGAGGATCGAAGGCGACAAGGCCGAGACCGATGCCCGGCTCGCGGCCTTGGAGGGCCCTCGGCGTGAAGCGGAAGACGACGACGTCACCTCGCGGGCGTGCATATAACGCGAGCCGAGGGGCATCTTAAGAGCGCCGTGGAGCAGGTCGGCCTGGCTCAGCGGGAGCTGGTGGCGGTTCGCGATTACCACGATCCCCGCGTGCCGCCTCGGGCGGGAACGAAGAGGCGGCACAGGTGGAAGTGGGTCGAGTACTGACCCAGTTGTTTGCCCTCGCTCGCGTGATACGCGGGGTTACCGTCATCTCGAATTTATCTTGTATTTGTATTTGTAATTGCTTGCGACTCTTTTAGCCCGCCTATGGGCCTAACTATTTGTGTTGCTGAGATGTATTGAAATTATTGCGCTGCTTTTCTTTGGTTTTCTGTGTGCGGGTTAGGGGGGAAAGGTCCATTCTTCTCTTCGCGCTGATCGGCGGGGGCGAGCGAGGAGCTCGCTAGACGGGGAATCTCCCGTCTCGCGCGGCACGCCGTGCGGGTGCGGGTTGGGGTTGGTTCGCCCGCACCGGTCTCCGCGGCTGCAGCCGGGCGAGAACCGTGCCGGCTCGACCTTTGAGGTGTGCTCGCGCGCGGGAAGTCGAACCGTCGGATTAATTTTTGCTATCCGCACCCCATCTTTTGGCGGGAAGTTTCCCGCCCCTTCTCTTTTCCTATAAATAGGTCCTGCCGGCCTTCCCTTTCTCCACCGACTCCAAAAACGTCTCTCGCTTCCCCTTTTCTCGCGAAGTGCGATTCTAGCTCGCTCTCCCCGGCTTTTTGTCTCGCGTTCGGCGGCGAATCAACGGGGATGGGCGGAGGCGGCGGCGACGCGGACGCCGAAGCAAATGCGCTTGGACCTTCTCCGAGCACGATTTCCCTCGCGCCGTCATCACAGAGCGCGAATACTTGGAAGCTCTAGGCGACCACATCCCGGCCGGGTTTTCTGCGAGGCGACCTGATGAGAGGGAGAAGATCAACGACCTATTTTGGGATGAGCTCGCCATCCCTCTCGCTCACTTCGAGGTAGGCCTGCGACTTCCCCTGTGGCCCGAGGTGCGCCAGGTGCTCAAATACTTCGGGGTCGTCCTGGCCAGATGACCCCGAACTCCATCGCCGTCATGATGGGGTTCGCCTGCTTCTTGCGAGAGGAGCGGGTGGAGTTCAGCCTTCGCAGTATTCCGGAAGCTGTTCTCCTTCAGGGCGAACCGAGACGGGACGGCCTACTTCTCCAGCGCCCATCTCAAGGTGCGGCGAGAGACCGTCAACAAGAGCCACAACTGGCTGAAGAAGTTCCTGTTCGTCAAGGGGACTTCGGCAACGTGCCCTTCTCGCCGGTGCAGCTCAGCGAGGCGAGCTACCGGCCACCAACCTAGGCGGCCATGAAGCCGACCTGTTCGCGTTCTTCGTCGGGAAGAACTTCGAGGTCGCGTTCCTGCGCCGCCACCTTGACGATCTCGCGGCTGTCCTGCCGGGGGAGGTTTGCTACTCGTCTCCATTAGTCCTTACTTTCCCACTCTTCTTTCATCTCACCTTCCCTTCTTCGCAGGCGAACGCGACATTCCCCTTCATCCTCCTTACGAAAGCGCCCGGATCCCCCCCGGGGTTCTCGCCCGCGCCCAGGCCGCGGATGCCGCCCAGCGCGACATCTCGCGGTCCCGCCAAGAAGCGACGGGCGGCGGGCAACCAGCGCCTCCGCCGAAGGTGGCGAAGACCGCGGATCAACAACCATCCGCGGGCCAAAGAAAGGGCAAAGCCCCGCGGTCTTGTCGACTGAGGCCCCCTCGCCCCCGCTGGTTGTTTCGACCAGCGATTCCCGGTCGGGGCGGCGGCGCACCTCCGCGCCGCCGGGCGGGTCTGGAGCCGCTGCGGAGCCGGTGCCGAGAGGGCATCGGAACTTCGGCTACGGCGAGAGGTATTTGGACGAGCTCGGCGTCCCGCTCCTGCGTGGGACAAGGAGTCGAATCGCGCAACGATCTCGACCCTGCTGCCGAGCTGGATGGAGCAGGATACAATCGGCGGGAGGCGTACAGCTTCTCCTTTGGCTGTACTCGCGCGAAGACGCCGCCATATACGACAAGGAGGAGACGCGGGTGCTGATCCACGAGAGCGCGCGGGCCAGCTGCGCGGCCTGGAGCTGGCTCATATGGTGGGGCGCGCTGTACCCAGGTGGAGCGGAACGCCGCGTCCATCCAAAAGATTGGCGGAGGAGAAGGAAGAGGCCCGGAAGCTCGCTCGGGAGGACGCGGATCTTCAGAGAGGGCGAGCCGCCGCCGCCGAGGAGACCCTCGCGCAATATCTGGGCGGGTGGTATGCTCTCAACCGGAGCTAATCTCTTCTTCTTGCGAACGCAGCTTATGATAATTCCTATTCCGTTTTTCAGGACGCGGCGACGGCGAGCCGGATGGGCGCCGAGATTGCCACCCTTCGCCAGGAGAAGGCGGCGCTGGAGGCCGGGTACGCGAGCTGGAGGCCGCTGCCGCTGTCCCTCCTCCGGCCAGCGGGGTCTGCCCGCGCGAGCACCTCTCCGACTACGACCTGGAAGTGCTAATGCAGAAGAACGCGGCCAGCGCAGCGAGATACACGATGCAGACGCTGAGGCGCGCGGATCTGCTTACGAGCGAGGCAGCGGGACTCTCGGCAAAAGACGTGGTGCCGGCGCTGTTCCTCCCCGTGCCGGAGCCCGGCGACAGAAGCTTCCAGCCGCTTTAGGGTTTCTAGGTCTCGTGTTTTTTTGTAATCTGCCTTGTAGATGAACATTGTGTAAAAATCTGGTCTGAGTTATATGCGCGAGTTGCGCTTATACTTTATATTCTGTCTACTGTTCCTTTTACACACTGTTTTTTTACATTTCTCGCCTGTCTTGTTTTTCCAATGATGTCATTGCCGGACGGCGCGACCCGTCCCAGCGGCCGCTCTGACGAGGCGAGCTGGCTCGTCCGCCGAGCGAGACGAGCTGGTTCGTCCGCCGAGCGAGGCGAGCTGGTTCGTCTGCCGAGCGAGGCGAGCTGGCTCGTCTTGCCGAGCGAGGCGAGCTGGCTCGTCTGCCGAGCGAGGTGAGCTGGCTGGCGCCCCTCGGCCGCATGCTTAACTCTCTGTGGACTCTCGCCCAGGCTTTGTGTTTACTCGACCACCTTTCCCGGGGCTTGAGGGGTGGGGCTATGCTAGACCCTTTCCTTCTTTTCTGGCTAACTCTTGCGATTCCGTCCTGCTGCGCAGCTTTTCGGGCAGTTTCCGGCCTTGCCGGCTAGGTGGGAGTCTGACAATGCAATTTGCTCTAGGTCGCAGGCCATTGCTTTCTGGATCATTCCATCGAGTGACTTCCGGCCCTGCAGCTAGGTGGGAGCCTGGCAGCGGGATCTTCTCGGGGTCCAAGTTCATTCCATCGAGGACTTCCGGCCCTGCCAGCTAGGGGGCCTGGCAGCGGGATCTTCTCGGGGCTAGGGATGGCACCGAGTGACTTCCGGCCCTGCCAGCTAGGTGGGAGCCTTGGCAGCGGGATCTTCTCGGGTGTACAAGTTCATTCCATCGAGTGACTTCCGGCCCTGCCAGCTAGGTGGGAGCCTGGCAGCGGGATCTTCTCGAGGCTAGGGATGCACCGAGTGACTTCCGGCCCTGCCAGCTAGGTGGGAGCCTGGCAGCGGGATCTTCTCGGGGTCCAAGTTCATTCCATCGAGTGACTTCCGGCCCTGCCAGCTAGGTGGGAGCCTGGCAGCGGGATCTTCTCGAGGCTAGGGATGACACCGAGTGACTTCCGGCCCTGCCAGCTAGGTGGGAGCCTGGCAGCGGGATCTCCTCGGGGTCCAGTTCATTCCATCGAGTGACTTCCGGCCCTGCCAGCTAGGTGGGAGCCTGGCAGCGGGATCTTCTCGAGGCTAGGGATGACACCGAGTGACTTCCGGCCCTGCCAGCTAGGTGGGAGCCTGGCAGCGGGATCTTCTCGGGGTCCAAGTTCATTCCATCGAGTGACTTCCAGCCCTGCCAGCTAGGTGGGAGCCTGGCAGCGGGATCTTCTCGAGGCTAGGGATGACACCGAGTGACTTCCGGCCCTGCCAGCTAGGTGGGAGCCTGGCAGCGGGATCTTCTCGGGTCCAAATTCATTCCAGCTCTCTGAGCAAGCTTAGACATGACATTCCTGGGGGGAGGAGAAGAAAAGCTTCATTATGAGAAATCAGGTTGTTTACAGAAAATTAGGGAAAAAATCTCTTCAAGTCGTCTCCACTCCAGGTGAGACTCAGGGCCTCGCCCTCTACATTTTGGAGCCGATAGCCCCCGACTTCAAAACTTCCTTCACAATGAATGGCCCCTCCCAGCTGGGGTTGAGTTTCCCTACAGGCGCTGACCGCCCTGCCGCGTCCACCTTCTTCAGTACCAGGTCCCCTTCCGTGAACTGCTTGACCCTGACATGCTTGTCAAAGTATTTCGCCATCCTCCTTTTGACCTCCTCCTGTCGGACGGCCGAAAGATCCCTCAACTCTTCTACCATGTCGAGGGAGAGTCTCAGCTCCTCCCCATTCTCGGCTTGCCATTCCTCTCGGCCTTCCTGGCCGTCCGACCCGCGGCGTTTGAACTTCAAATTCTATGGGGAGCACCGCCTCGCACCCATGGGAGAGCTTGAAGGGGGTCTCCCCCGTGGCCGTGTCGGGGTGGTTCTAAGGGCCCAAAGGACGGCGGGGAGCTGCTCCACCCAGCTCCCCCTCAGGTTTTCCACCTTCTTTTTGAGGAGATTGACGATGATTTTGTTCGCCGCCTCCACCTCCCGCGTTGCTCCTGGGGTGGTGGACCGAGGCGAATCTGAGGTCGATCCCTAAGCTGCTCGCAAAAACTGGTGAACTCGGCGCTGGCGAACTGAGGCCCGTTGTCTGTGACGATGGCCTGGGGCAGCCCATGGCGACAGATGATCTCCCCCAAATGAAGTTCCTGATTACCTGGGAGGTCACCTTTGCCAACGCCTTCACCTCCATCCACTTTGAGAAGTAGTCGATCATTACCAGGAGGAACCTTCTCTGGCCGCTAGCCTGGGGGAACGGCCCGACCAAATCCATCCCCAGATTGCAAAGGGCCAGGGGGCCGTGATGCTCTTGAGTTGCTGGGCCGGCTGTAGCTGGAGGGGGGCAAATAGCTGGCACTTATGACATCTTCTTGCGAACTCCGCGGCGTCCCGGCCCAGGGTGGGCCAGAAATACCCCTGCCGGACTATCCTCCCCTCCAAGGTCCGACTCCCGGAATGACTCCCGCACTCCCCGGAGTGGACTTCTTCCAAGAGATCCTCTGCGCCTCGCCCTCGGACACGCAGCGAGCCAGCATCCCGGAAAGGGTCTTTCTGTATAGTTTCCCGTCTTTGAGGAGGTAGTAGGCGGACTGTGCCTCAACTTCTTCTTGTCTACTCCCTCCGGATACTCTCCCGCGGAGAGGAAAGCTATTACTGGGTCCATCCACGAGGGCTGCTGATCGATCTCCATGAGCTCCCCTCTTCGATGGAGGGGCGAACAGGTCGGTGATGGTGCCCCCATCCGGGGGCCATGCTTCGCCAGTTGGTCGGCCTGTTCATTCTTTCCCTTGGCACGTGTTGGATGGAGAAGGTCTGGAAGGTCCCTATGACCCCCTTCACTTTGGCCAAGTATAACTTCAAAGCGGGCTCCCTTGCTTCGAACTCCCCGTTGATTGGGAAGCCACCACCATGGAGTCGGTCAGAACTTCCACATCCAGCACCCCCAACTCTCTGGCCAGGCGTAGTCCCGCTATCACTGCTTCGTACTCGGCCTGGTTGTTAGTAATGGGGAAATGTACCACCACCGTCTGCTCAATCTGAGTCCCTGGGGGCTTTCCAGGACCACTCCTATCCCGAGTGAATGCCTTCCTGAGGCTCCATCCACCCTCACCTTCCAAGGAGCCGGGCAAGTGAGCTCCTCCTCTGCTACTTCTACCACGTAGTCGGCCAGGAAGTCGGCCATCGCCTGAGCTTTGATCGAGAGCCGTGGCACGAAGGAGACATCGAACTCGCTTAGCTCCACCGACCACTTGGCCAGCCGGCCCGAGTGCTCCACCCCCTCGAAGATATTGCGGAGAGGATGGTCTGTCACCACTCGGATCGAGTGCGCCTGGAAGTAAGGCCGTAGCCTCCGGGCCGAGATGATTAATGCGAACGCGAGCTTCTCCAGGATCGGATACCGGAGTTCGGCCTTCCTCAGGACCCGGCTGACGTAATAGACAGGGAGCTGTCTCTTCCCCTCTTCTCGAACCAAGACGGAGCTCAGGGCCTCTGCCCCGACCCGAGTATAGGAACAAGTCTTCACCCTCCTTCGGCCCCTGGGAGCAGCGGGGCCTGTGTTAGCTGCGCCTTGAGGGCCTGGAACGCCTCCTCGCATTCCTTAGTCCATTCGAACCTCTGGCCCCCCCTCAGCGTTTTGAAGAAGGGGGAGCACTTCTCCCTGCCCGAGAGAGGAAGCGGCTCAGTCCTGCTAGCTTCCCTGTCAACCGTTGGACCTCCTTCGCATTCCGCGGGGACCCCAACTCCAAGAATTGCCTTGACCTTGTCGGGATTCGGCTCGACCCCCGCGCGGGGTGAGGAGATGCCCAAGAACTTCCCCCGGCTAGCCCGAAAACACACTTAAGGGGGTTCAGCCGCATCTTGTATCGGCGCAGGGTGGCGAACGTCTCCTCCAGGTCCCGGAGGTGGGAGTCCACGTCTCGGCTCTTGATCATGAGGTCGTCCACGTAGACCTCCAAGTTTCTCCCCCTTTGCTCCTTGAAGACCCTGTCCATCATTTTTTGATAGGTGGCACCAGCGTTCTTCAACCCGAACGGCATCATCTTGTAGCAATAGCAGCCGTCCCCTGTGATGAATGAGACATCCTTTATGTCCGGGGGTGCATCCTGATCTGATGGTAACCTGAAAATGCATCTAAAAAACTCATTACAGAAAAACCGACGGCTGAGTCAACCAGCGCGTCGATCCGAGGCAAGGGGTAACAATCCTTAGGACAAGCTTTATTAAGAAGGGGAAAAATCGATACGACAGTCGCCAGCGGCCGTCTCCCTTTTTGACCATCACAACGTTCGAGACCCAGCGGGGTATTGAATTTCGGACACGAAGCCCGCTTTGAGAAGTTTTGCCACCTCCTCCCTGATGGGCTCCGCTAGCTTGTCCGCCGTGGATCTCTTCTTCTGCTGGACGGGGCGTGTTCCCGGGTCCAGGTTGAGGCGGTGGCAAGCCACATCCGCGTCAACCCCCGGCATCTCCGCGGCGCTCCAGGCGAAGATGTCCACGTTCTTCTGGATGCACTCCAGCATCCTGCCCTGGTCCTCCGGGTCAGCCCCCGCTGACGCGGATCTTCTCCACCCTGCCTCCGCGGGTGAGCACCTCCAGCTCCACCACCTCCTCTGCGGCCTCCAGTCTGGACTGCTCCCCCCATCCCTCGGCATCCCCTTCCTCCTGAGCGGGGACCTCTACCTCCATCTCCCCTGCCACGGCCCTTACTTCGACCACTTCCTCCAAACCTCCTCCTCCCGCCTTTCCTCCGCAGCCCTTCACCTCCAGCTCCACCTCTCCGGCTCCCTGCTCGTTTGCCTCCATCCTTCGCCCCATCTCCTCGGCCCCTTCCTGCCAAGAGATGGTGTTCACCGCGGTGACGTAGCATTCCCGTGCCACCTTAGGGTCTCCCCTAACCCTGACCTGCGCCCCCTCAGCGTTGAACTTCAAGCACTGATGGAAAGATGAGGGGACGCAACGGAAGGCACTGATCAGGGGCCTCCCGAAGATTGCGCTGTAGCTGCTGGGGGCGTCCACAATGACGAACTTGCAGTTTCGGGACTGCCCCCCCAGGGTTACGTGGAGGCCGACTCCTCCCTCTACCTCCTTCCTCTCTCCCGAGAACCCGAACAAGGGCCCGTCCGAGGCCAGCACCCTCTTAGCTTCCACCTGCATCGCGTCAAACGCCTTCTTGAAGACGACGTTCACGGAACTCCCATTGTCCACTAGGATCCGAGAGACAGTGAAGTTCTCGATGGCGGCCTTGATGACCAACGCATCACAGAACGGATCCTCGTGGTCCGGCATATCACTTCTAGAGAAAGTGATCCTCTCCTCTGGCGGCGGGGTTTGGGACGTAGAGGCGACGCTCCGCCGATACATGGTGTGGAGACTTGCCTTGCGGGAAGCCTCGACCCCTACTCCCCCGTGGATCACTCCGATCATTCCTCGGGTCCCCACATCCACCCGGTCTTCACAGCGATCCTCCTCCGTCCGAGGCAGGACCTCCTCGATCCTCACTTCCTGCCGCACCTCCTCCTGCTGCTGCTGCCGCCCCCTGTTCTCTCTCATCTCCAAGAATTCCGGGCACGTGGCCGTTGCGTGCCCCTCTTCCTGATGGAAGTCGCAGTAGGGCAGTTCCACCCTGAACTCCCTTCTCCTCCTCCTCATGACCCCTCTCCTTGCTCCCAGAGCTATGGCCATGGCCTCCTCCTGATCGGGGAGCCGCGGCCTCTGACCCTGCCTCCAGCCTGGGGGGTGGAACTGGTCCTGCCTCCCCTGATAGTGGCCTCTCCCGTAGTATCCCCTCTGTGGCCCCTGCCCCTGCCACTCTGGTCTCCAGCCCAGCCTACGGTCGGGCTCCTGACGCCCCCATCCCGGTTGCTGTCCTTGGAGCTGCCTCTGCTCCCTCTGCTCCCTCTGCCTGGGCTCCTCCCTCCTCTCTTCCTGTCTTCTTCCTCCCCTCGACTCCTTCTCCTCCTCAGTCGCCCACCTGGCCAACTTCCTCGCAAATTCTGGGTTCGACGCTTCCCCGTCGACCTCTCTCGCCGCCCTCTCCATCAGCTCCTCGTAGGAGAGGGGGGGAATCCTCTTCAGCTCCATGCGGAAGAAACCCTGCTGCAGGCCCAGTGTGAAGGCCATCATCAGACTGTGGCCCGGCATCTCCTGGACTTGGGTGACCTCCTCCTGGAACCGATCGACGTAGCTTCCCAACGTCTCGTTCACCCCCTGCTTTATGTGGAACAGGGACTCAGACTCCTTCTTCCTCTTCTTTGCGGTAGTGAACCTCAACATGAACCCTCGGCGCAGGTCCTCGAAGCAATAGATGGAGCTGGCCGGCAGCTGGTGGAACCACTCCCTCGCCTTATCCCGGAGGGTGATGGCGAAGAGACGGCACTTGAATCCGTCCGACATCTGACGGATGGAGACCACGTCTTCGAACCACTGGACGTGCTGAACCGGGTCTCCCTTCCCGGTGTAGTAGGTCATCTCGGGCTCTCTGAACCCGTCTGGTACTGGAGCTGAGGAGACCAGCTCGCTAAAAGGGCTGCCCCCCCCCCACCTGGCGGGCCGGCGAGTCACGCGGACCCAGCTCGCCGAATCGGCCTCGGCCTGCCGAGCCGGGGAAGAGCTCGCGCCCCGAGAGCTCGCTCCCCCGACCTTCCTCAGCCACTTCCTTCCCGGCTCGCCTGCCAGGAGCGTCTTCGCCCCAGAGAGGGGGCGGCCGCGATCTGGGCTGCCGGAGTCGAACACTCGGCCCGCACGCCGAGTGCGATCTTGACGAGATCCAGCACCTCGTTCCTGAAGTCTTCAAACATCCCCACTGTCGCGAGAGGTGGGTTGGGCGGCGAGTTCTGCCTGTCAGATCCTTGACCTCCCGTCATTGAGCTCGCCGAAGCTTTTCTGTACTGACCACTCTCCACGCTCACCGCACCAAGATGTTGAAACCGGAAACCGGCCTCTTGTGGAGTTCGACCCTTGGGGAAGGGGTGGTCTCGCGCCTACTTCGCACCTGCAAGAAAAACAACGAGAGAGACAAGGAAAGACAGACCCAAGGGCTCGGCAGGGAGGTCCCACCACAAACCCGGAAGATCTCTGAGCGCTTCCCCTCCTTAGCCAAGAGCCGAGCTAAGGTACTCTCAGAGAACACTTGAAAATGAGAGCAAGGAGGCACTGAAAGCGTGTCCTCTGAGGTACCCCTTGGGTCTTATTTATAGATTTTCAGAATCTGAACTGCCAATAACCAAAAGAACTGACCTGAAAATACCAAAAAGCCCCTGGTTGGGTCTGCTAACAGCCAAACTCCGCTGTTCTGAATAGCTATGCGCAGTCCAACCTGGTCTGCCAACAGCGAGGCTCCGCTGTCCTGAGTGGTCAGCTCGCCTTCAGTTCCTCTGCAGGAGGCGGGCGCGACCTGGCTCCGGGGCTCGCCCGTTCTCCTTGGGCGAGCGCGAGCCGATAGGGGCGAGCTGCCGGCCTCTTGCCGGGCGGATCGGCGGAAAGGTCGCATGCGGGGGGTCAGCCGGCGGGTCGCCATCCTAGGGTCCAGCTCGCTCGCCGCGGGTTGCCAGTCCGCCCGGCTCGCTGCTGCGGGTCGCCAGCTCGGTTCCGGCTCGCTTGCTGCGGGTCGCCAGCTCGCTCGCCTGAGACGGGCAGGGGCGGGCCAGCCCTTTATAGTCGTTCAGCCCGTCCTGCCGCTTGGGTGCGAGTCGCGGGGGCAGGCCCATTCATCCTTCCTGGCGGGACCCGCTCGCCGGACACGGGGTTGTACACTGACCGCGAGGTCGCCTAGCCTCCAGATCACGCGAACCGCTACTACCGAACTGAACAAGCCGCTAGATCGTATATCTTATTGAACTGGGAAAACAAGTTGCAGAAGAGAAGACTGCCTGGTCGCAAGCCGAGACCTGCTTGCTAACCCCTAGTTTCAAACCCCAGAGTCCGCACTGTCTCTGACCGAAGTTAGAACCAAGTCTCTGACTTTACAGCGCTGTCCGCACACCCTGCGCAGCATAAACCGGCCAAGTACTTCAAACCGTGCAGATAAAAAACCCTGTCCGCAGCAACTACCCATGTCGACTTACTATTCACTCTATATTTCATTGATGTGACAGAGGGTCCTATTTATAGGCTCAAAGAGTGTGATCATCGCCCTAGTTGATTGGATAACCGCCCTATCTCACGGCGAGCACCAAGTATATCCGTCAAGCTGTGGACATAATATCAGTCCGCCGCGACTAGGCCAGATAGCAAGTCCGCCGAGGTCGCACCACCATAGCTAGATACCCAGCCAGACTGCCTAACACCAAAATAAAACTTGTTCGCCATACAAGGAGACACTGCAGATACAACCCCAGTCCGCACTCCCCGAGCTCGCATCCAGGGCACGACGGACTGCTGTTGAGCTCGACGGACATAGAGCCAGACAGCGCGACCTCCCGGACAGTCAAGCTGGACTTGGAACAAATCCAGACCAAGTCCACGCCACAGGGAGACCACGTCGCGGACTCCAAACCGACGGACTCAAGATCCAGTTCGCAAAACCCGGCAGACTCCAACACTAGTCTGCACAATCTGGCAAACTCCACGATTATCACCAAGCGCAACACCATAACACGTCCAAGGAACAAGCTTAAGCTAAATTCGCGAGCTCCAAAACAATCCTAACCTCAGACTCAGCGAACTCCGCGGATAACATTATCCGCCCTATTACCTTCAGAGAATAAGCCGACTGCTTAACCCTTGTCGACCTGGCTAGTCTCCACCCCTTGTCCGCACAGTCCATGCGGACAGTCCGCCCAGGCCGTCCAGGCCGCCACTTTCACTTCAAAAAGCTCAACACTCCCCCTTGAAGTGAGAAGTAGAAACCTGCCCTAGCAATCCTCGTAACCGAGTAGATTACCCCTTCGACAGCTATTTCGTGAAGATGTCCGCGATGCTGTCCTCGCTCCGCACATGTCCAACTACAAGAGACCCCTCTAAAACTTCTTCCGAATGAAATGATGCTCAATCTCAATGTGCTTGGTACGTGCGTGACAAACTGGATTATTAACCAGTTTTAGGGCACTCTCTTTATCACTGTGTAGCAGAGTAGAACATCGCATTTCTTCATGGACGTCCTCTACTAGCCTCCTAAACCAGATGACTTCCCGAGCTGCCAAGGCCGAATCCTTGTACTCTGTTTCCGTAGTAGAGACAGACACAGAATACTGCTTCTTGCTGCACCACGAGATACCTGCAGATCCACATATGAAGACATAACCGGATATTGACTTTCGATCGTCTAAATTTCCCCCATAATCAGCATTTATATACCCTTGCAGGTTGAAGCCTGTGTCTCTCCCATAAAGGAGACTCATATCAGAAGTGGACTTCACGTACTTCAGAATGCTCCTTGCCTCCATCAGATGAGGCTTCTAAGGTTCCGCCATATACCGACTTACTCGGCCTACAACATATGCAATGTCTGACCTCGTAATCATCAAGTAGATAAGACTCCACACCAGAGTACGAAACACTAAATGATCTGTAAGTATCCTCCCCTCATCTCGTCAAAGCTTGATTCCAACATCAAGTGGAGTAGTGTTACTCTTCCCTTCCCGCATACCAAATCGCTGAATGATCCGATCTGTATAGCCCCTTTGGGAAACGAGTATCCCTCTCTCTTTCCTCTCCACCTCGTATAACAGCCCATTTTTTCAACAGGCAAAGTTTTTGGGGTGACACGACCTGGGACACGGGCGTGTCCCATGGCGTGTCCTGCGTTCGACGAAGTGTTCGGGAGGAACAGTCGACGAGTGGTCGACAAAATTTGGTCGATGAACGTTGAGTACTTAGGACACGGCCTGTGATACGGGCGTGTCACAGGGCGTGTCAGCGCGGTCGACGAACTCAGCCCGACGAATTTGAGCTGGGGTCTGTCTAGTGCCGTGTATGGGCACACGGCCTGAGACACGGGCGTGTCACAGGCCGTGTGAGGCTCGATGGATTTTTGAGATGTGCAGCCTGATGAACACGGCCACAAACACGGGCATGTCTGAAGGCGTGTTGGGTGACACGGCCCGTGCCACGGGCGTGTCACATGGGCGTGTCACTGGATTGGATAAGTCGGTTGAGCACCGCTCGAGGCACACGGCCCGGGACACGGGCGTGTCACAGGCTGTGTCAGGTAAAATTTGTGCTTTTGGGGAAAAATTGTGGCCGTCCGTTCTTTCAGCTGGGATCCAATGACTGAGCTGCCTCCCTGCTTCCTTAAGGCCGTGGATGAGAAGGGAAATCTCATTTTGCTTTTGGTCTTCTCTTTCTACATTCCTAGTTCACTCGCATGAGCGTGATGTCGGCCATCATTTTGGCTCGGTTGAGCTTTGTACCGTTCCTAACGTCTTGTGCTCGCTAGCCCCGTTGTGCATACCCATTCTTTTGATTCAGCTCCACCTTTATTTCACCAAAGCCTCAAAGCTGATCCTAGTCTCACTCCCAAGTCGAGCTTTAGAGTTTTACATTTTTCATGTTGGGGTGTTGATGTGGTGCTTTTACATGTGAATATGTGGATGTGCTCCAAAGCTTATATTTGCTGAAATTGTTAAAAGAAAAGTAATTTGAAAAAGAAAAAGAAAAGTTAAAAAAATGATGTTGATTGTGAAAAAGTGAAAAGTAAAAGTAAAATTGAAAATCCTATTTGAGATGTGAGTATTTTTGGAGTAGGCGGTGCACACACCCATATGTTAAAAGTTAAGTCTGAGGGTGTGGTGTACCCGCATATATTTTGGTTAGCTGATGAATTCTTTCTTTGATAGCTCATTTGGGTTAGGTGTATAGCCTTCTTGTTTATCTTTGTTTATCTCACCGAAACCCAAGCCCCATCTCTTCACCTAAAGTCCTACTGATTTGTGTGTGAACCCAACCAGTACCGTGGAGAGAGTGTGAACGGGCAAGCGTATGACCCCCAACATTGGTGGATTCCTTTGGAGGTGATCCTGAGCCTCGATCTTTGGCACAGCTCACCTTAGTGGTCTGCCTACTTTCTTTCTATGCGTGACCGGGTGATTCACCGTGATTCCATTTTTGAGTAGTAATAAAATTTTGATACGCATTGTGAAAAATATAAACTATTCTGCATACTTAGAAATTTCTCTATTGTATTTTTACGCACGCGAGCATGCGACTTCGCATGATACTTTATTTTTCAATTTCTTTGTTAGCTAGTAATTTTCCCTATCTGCTTAGATTTTGTTTGCTCGGGACGCGCAAACAGTTAAGTCTGGGTGTGTGATGAGTCCATTTTTTATACCTATTTACGGACTCATCTGGGCATGTTTTCCTTCACTTGCACTTCACTTTTAGCTCGTTATCGTATATATTTCATCTTATCTTTATTTAAATAGGAAGTGCACACTGTTGAAGTTGGTGACCGGGCGGTCTCGCGGTCTGTCTTGACGGGTTGAAGACCGCGCGGTCTGGCAGTTTGTCTCAGCCGGGTTGGAGACCGGGCGGTCTAGCGGTCTACACTGGCAATCTCTCTTCCTCTCTGGTGGTAGCCGTGCGGTTAGCCCGTCTGTCTAACCGCGCGGCTTGTGCGGTTTGTTCTGTATAGTCCGCTTAGTCCTGTAAATTTTTAGTCCCACATCTCTTATTTGTATTCTCTCTTCTCTCCTCCATTCTATATAAGGGAGGGCATACCTTTGTAATAGATATCTTTTTTGGATAATAAAGTTTCAATTATTCAAAACTCTATCCGTTTGGTACTGCATGTTCGCTACTTTTAACATGGTATCAGAGCACACGGTCTTTTCCTCCTGATTGTGTGCGCTCTCTGCTTCTCGCCGCTTGTTTCTGCTTCTCGCGACCTGTCTTCGCGGCTTGTCCTCTCTTCCGCCCGCTACTCTGTTCGCGCGGCTTGTTGCTTCTCTTCTCTTGCTGCTCTTCGTCGTCGCGACCTGTTTCGTTGTCGCCGCGACCTGTTTCCTTCTAGCCGCCTGTGTTTCCCCTAGCTGCGCGGCCTGATTCTGTTCGCCCGGCTTGCGACTTGTTGTTGTCGCTGTTGTTTCTTGCTTCCTCTTCTCTTCTGTTCGCTCGGACTTTTCAGTCCGCGCGACCTCTTCCCCGCTGTGTCTTGGGCTGCTTCCTGGCCGCTAGTGGTCGCGCGGCTTCTTCCCTTTAAACCGCTGCGGTTTCGCGCCGGTTGCTCTCTTTTCCTCTCCTCGCGGTTTTCTCTCTGTTCGCGCGGATTCTTCCTTGTTTGCGCGGCCTCTCTGCCTTTCTTCCTTTAGCCGCTCCTTCTTGTTAGTCGCCGCGACCTCCTGTTCAGTCGCGCGGCTTGTGCTTCCCTCTTCTTCCCCTTTTGCCTTGCTCTGTACCTTGGTCGTGGCCCTTCTTGCCGCTTGTGTGCTGACACCGAGACCGCTGCAGTTTCTTATTCCTCCCTTCATGGCTTTCATATCCTCCTCCAAGCCATTCGCCGCGGTTGTCACGTCTTCTGGTCGTGCCCACGTTGTTACTCAGGGAAAATGGCTGATCGACACTGGTGCTACAAATCATATGACCGACAATCTCCAGTGTTTCTCTCTCCTAGAAACACATGATCGGTTGCCCCCGGTTATTCTCGCTGACGGCTCTTCATCATCAGTCCATGGGACGGGGATAGTTCATGTCACTCCGTCTCTTCACTTGGCGGATACTCTATACGTGCCCGAGTTCCCGTGCAACTTATTATCTGTTACCTCTCTATGCAAGCAATTACAGTGTTCCGTCACATTTACTTCTACTTCTTGCTCTTTTCAGGATCCGGACTCCCAACGGACGATTGCTACTGGAACTGAGAGTGGCGGCCTATACTTCCTGGACAACATTTCTGCTTTTTCCACCTTCTCCTCCACCTCCACAGATATTCTCCAATGGCATCTCCGCCTTGGTCATGCTCCTCTCCGTCTTCTCCGTCAACTTTTGCCCCACCTTCCTCCACAAAGTCCTCCGCTCAACTGTGAGGCCTGTCAGCTTGGCAAGCATCACCGCTCCTCCTTCCCTCCAATGCACGTTCGTGGCTCTACCCGTCCGTTTGATCTTATCCACTCCGATATTTGGGGTCCTTCTCCTACTCTTACCATTGGTCGGGGTAGTTCCTATTTTGTCACGTTCATTGATGATTTCTCTCGCTGTACGTGGGTGTATCTATTAAAAGATCGCTCCGAATTATTCTCTGTATGGACGTCCTTCTATCACATGATCAAAACTCAGTTTGGTGTTTCTATCAAAGTTTTTCGATCTGATAATGCCAAAGAATATATCAGTCATGACTTTTCTACATTCTGCATGCACAATGAGATTATTTATCAAACTAGTTGTGTCTATACTTCACAACAAAATGGTGTGGCCGAACGCAAAAACCGTCACCTCCTCGATGTCGCTCGCACCTTGATGACCCAGATGCATGTTCCTCACTCCTATTGGGGCTATGCTGTTCTCCTTGCCTGCTACCTTATCAATCGCATTCCCTCCACGGTTCTCCACGGCAAAACCCCGTTCTCCATTCTGTATCCCGGCAAGGAGCCGTTTCCTCTCCCTCTCCAAATCTTTGGATGCACTGCCTTTGTGCATACCCCTTCTGCCACCCGTGATAAGCTCTCCCCTCGCTCCACCAAATGTGTCTTTCTGGGGTACTCCACCACTCAGAAAGGCTATTGTTGCTTTGATCCCGTCCTTCGTAAGCAGTTCGTCTCTGCTGACGTCACCTTCTTCGAGAATACCTCCTACTTCTCGGATGACTCCTCTCCTCTCCCAGCTTCTGATTCTCCTGTCGTTCCCTTCGTTCCCTCGCCTCCTACTCCAATCTCCACCTCTCCACCGTCTCCCTCCCCTCCTCTCCCTCCACCTCTCTCTCTCCCTTCTCCACCACCCTCTCTCTCATCTCCGCTGCTGTCGCTCTCTACTCCCGGGCCAGCTTTCTCTACAACGGATGCTCCGGATGCCGCGGGCCCGGCTGACCTGGATCTTCCTATAACTCTTCGCAAAGGGGTGCGGACGTGTACCCTACACCCCCTTGCTGCTGTTGTTTCATATGATCGTCTTACCCCTTCTCGCAGGGCATTTGCACTGGCTATCTCTGCCACTGCCACACCCCGCTTCTACCAGGAGTCCCTTGCTATTCCTCATTGGAAGATGACCATGGATGAGAAAATGACGACCCTAACTGAGCGGGGTACCTGGACTCTTGTTCCTCCTCCCTTCGGTACTGATGTTGTTGGCTGTCGCTGGGTCTTTGTGGTCAAATTTGGCCCCGACGGCACTGTGGATCGTTATAAGGCTCGCCTTGTTGCTAAGGGCTTCACTCAGACCTATGGGGTTGATTACTTTGACACCTCCACTGTGGCTCGTCTCAGCACTATCCGGGTCCTTCTCTCTGTGGCGGTCAATAAGGATTGGCCGATTTCCCAGCTGGATGTCAAGAATGCCTTCCTTTATGGTGATCTTCATGAGGCTGTTTACATGGAGCAACCTCCTGGGTATGTTGCTCGGGGGGAGACACGAGTATGTCGGCTGAACAAGGCAATCTATGGCCTCAAGCAGAGCCCTCGAGGTTGGTTTGACAAGTTCAGCGGGATTGTGGCGGCCGTTGGTTTTGTGCGAAGCTCTGCCGATCACTCTCTCTTTATTCGCAAAACTCCTGCTGTGCTGGTTGTTCTTGCTGTGTACGTCGATGATATTCTTCTCACTGGCGATGACCAGGAAGGGGTAGCCCTGACAAAGCGTCATCTTCGCCAACATCTGATCACAAAAGATATGTGCTCTCCAAAGTACTTTCTGGGGATCGAAATTTATCGGAAGCCCGACTCTTTACTTCTCTCTCAGCGTAAGTATGCCCTTGATCTTTTAAAAAAGGCAGGATTGACTGGAGCAAAACCTGCCCGATGCCCCATGGCAACTGGAGAAGACAAAACCTGGACAGATGATTCGCCTCCTCTTTCAGATAGTTCGCGGTACAGGCGTCTGGTTGGTAAGCTCATATATCTCACAGTAACCAGGCCTGATTGTACAACCCTGTATTCGCGAAGAGTGGACCCTAAATGAGGCGTGCTTAGTTTTTAAGCTTTTTGAGTATTTTGAACTCTCGGTGTCCAATTTTGGCTCTGGCTTGCAAACATACTATTAGGGGGAGGAAAAATTGGCTCCCCCCATTGGCTCCTTTGTTGGGGGGCGGGTGCGGCAAGTTGGCTAGCACCCGCCCCGGCCTGTTGAGTCCGTGGTAGGGGCAGGCGAGACGGCCAGGGGCCGGTCTCGCCCGAGCGGCCTGCTCGCGGGCGAGACGACCAGCGGCCGGTCTCGCCCGAGCGGCCTGCTTGCGGGCGAAGCGGCCGCGGCCTGGCTCTCTCCCGGGCGGCCTGCTCGCGGGCGAGACGGCCAGCGGCCGGTCTCGCCCGAGCGGCCTGCTCGCGGGCAAGGCGGCCGCGGCCTGGCTCTCGCCCGGGCGGCCTGCTCGCGGGCGAGACGGCCAGCGGCCGGTCTCGCCCGAGCGGCCAGCTCGCGGGCGAGGCGGCAGCGGCCTGGCTCTCGCCCGGGCGGCCTGCTCGCGGGCGAGACGGCCAGCGGCCGGTCTCGCCCGAGCGACCTGCTCGCGGGCGAGGCGGCCGCGGCCTAGGTCTCGCCCGAGCGGCCTGCTCGCGGGCGAGGCGGCCGCGGCCTGGCTCTCGCCCGGGCGGCCTGCTCGCGGCCTGCCGCGGCCTGCTCGCGGCGGCCTGGGGCCGTCTCGGATGTTTCGGGGCGGGGTGTTGGCGGCGTGCTTTTACCGCTGTGCCCATGGGGGTGTTTTACCCCTCCCCCCCCCCCCCCCCCCCCCCCCCCCCCCCCCGTGTGGGCGTTTCCTATTGGCCCAAGGCTTTTTGGGCTTGAGGGTATTTTGGTCATTTTTGGCCCATAGGATTTGGAAAACTATAAATAGACCCCCTTGGGTGCCTTGGAGAGGATCCTTTTTTGACTTCCTCCTCCCTTAGCTTCTTCTTGGTAGAGTTGAGAGAGCTCCTCCAAGACACCCTAGCTCGAGCATTGGTTAGGGAGGGGAAGTGCTCAGGTAGCCTTCCGGGTGTGAGGTGGGACCTCCGCGCTAGAGCAGAGGGTCTGTTTCTTACTTCTTGATCCTTTGGTCCGTGACGTTCTCTTGAGTGTAGTAGGTGTGAGGTCACCCCTTTCTAGGGACCCCGAACTCCACGGAGACCAAGTTCTTGGTTTCAACACTTTGGTGCGGTGAGCGTGGAGAGTGATCAGCACAGAAGATCTCGGGAGAGTGTCATGACAGTAGGTCAAGGAGGTAGTGATGATCTCGGCGAGCTCCCCAGCTCAGGACCCTTTGTGGGGAGGAAAGAGTTCATGACCTCCATCCAAGGCATCATGGAGATGCTGCGCAGCATTGCTCCTCAGGGTAGAAGCTCCACCCCGACCCCCCAGGAGTTAGCTCCCCCTCTCGACGAGCCGACTCCCAGGGGTCTAGGCGAGATAACCCCAGCGGGGGGAGAAGGAAGTGTCCCAGGAAGAAGGCCCGGGAAGGAGAGGATGGGCGATGGGGTCGAGCGAGACCTCACCGGCCGGGAGCTGTTCTCCAGCCCGGCGAGTGCCAACCTCCCAGGCGAGTAGGTCGCGCGAGTGGAGGTGGCGAGACCACTCCTTAGGGGGTCACCCTTCAGCGAGCTGATCATCTCAGCTCCCGTTCCCGAGGGGTTCAGAGAGCCAGACATGGCTTACTACACGGGGAAGGATGACCCCGTCCAGCATCTGCAGTGGTTCGAGGATGTCGTCTCTATCAGACCGATGACAGATGCCTTCAAGTGTCGCCTCTTTGCGATCACGCTGAAGGAAAAGGCAAGGGACTGGTTCGACCAACTCCCTCCGAGGTCGATCTATGGGTTCGAGGACTTGAGCCGAAGCTTCCAGCTCCGCTTCTCCACCTCCAAGAAGCGGAAGAGAAGTCCTGAGTCCATCTTCTTGATAAGGCAGGGGGCCGAGGAGTCGCTGGCCCGCTACGTAGACAGGTTCTAAGAGGAGATCTTGGAGCTCCAAGAGATGTCAGGGTATGCTCTCCAGATGGCCTTCACCGTTGGGCTGAAGGAGGGCTTCTTCAAGATGAGCTTGACCCGGAAGGCCCCCCTTTCCTTCGAGGAGCTGATGGAAAGGGCGGCAGAGGAGATTGCCATGGAGGCAGCCAACCCGGCATTTGTCAAGAGGTTGGAAAAGTTGACGGAGGTGGAGTCAAAGGAGCAGGGTGGCTCAAGGCATCAGGAAGGAAGAAGGAGAGAGGATCAGAGAGCTCAGGGGTTCCAAGGACAGGAGGGTCCGGAACCAGGCTGGAGGCAGCAGGGAGGACTTGCCCAAGGTCCAGGAAGAGCTCTCATCCAAGGAGGGGGGAACTATCATGGGGGCCAAGGGAGGTATAACTTCCAGAGGCAAGCCCCAAGACAGCTCTTGCCCCCGCCGCAGCAAGCCTTGGCAATAGGAGGGGGAAGAGGTAACAGGAGAGAGCGCGCAGCCCGCCGAAAGAGGGGAGAAAGAGCGCTGCTGTACTGCGAATTCCACCAGGTGGAGGGGCACGCCACGGCTACCTGCCCCGAGTTCTTGGAAGTGAGGGGGGCGAGAGGCCCTGCGCAGCCGCAGCTGCCGGTGCGGGTAGAAGAGGTTCTACCCGGAGAAGGGGGTGATGATATATATGAGGACCGGGTCGACGTGGGAACCCGAGGCGGTATAGGAATGATCCACGGTGGAGTGGGGGTTGAGGCCACTCGGAAGGCAAGCCTCCATGTCATGTACCGAAGGAGTGTCGCCTCAACCTCCCAGACCCCGCCCCCAGAAGAAAAGATCACCTTCTCGGTGAAGGACCTACCGGATCATGAGGATTCGTTCTGCGATGCGCTGGTCATCCAGACAGCCATCGAAGGCTACACCGTCTCCCGGATCCTGGTTGACAATGGAAGCTCCGTCAACGTCATTTTCAAGAAGGCGTTTGACGAGATAAAGGTGGAGCCAAGGAGGGTGTTGGCCTCGGACGGACCCCTGTTCGGATTCTCAGGAGAGAGGAAGGAGGTCGAAGGTGGAGTAGGGCTCCAAGTAAAATTGGGAGGAGTCTCGAGGAACTGCCGGTTCGTCATAGTTGACGCTCCAAGCAGCTACAACGCCATCTTCGGAAGACCCCTCATCAGCGCCTTCCGTTGCGTGCCATCTTCTTTCCACCAATGCCTCAAGTTCAGCTCAGGAGGGATCCAGGTCAGAGTCAAGGGAGACTCCAGGATGGCAAGGCAGTGCTACGTCATGGCCGTCAACCCCATCTCTTGGTTGGCCAAGGCAGAGAAGATGGAGAAGGTCATGGAGAGCCTGAGCAGGATGGAAGTATCCGACAAGGAGGAAGCGGATGGCGACTACCGGGCCCAGACCCCCTGAGGAAGCCTCGCCCCGGCAGAGTCCTGTATGTATCTTATCTTGTAATGAGTCTAACCCCCGACCAACTGAGTCGGAGGGATCATGTAACCCATCTATTTTCCCCGTTTGAGGATGTAGGATTTGACAAGGTTTGATTGTGTAGCTCAAGTCCTTTGCTCCGATGACGATTCCGGCGCCAGGCTCCCACTAGCTGGCTGGGTAGGTTGATCTCTCGTTGTAGCCCAAGTCCTTTGCTCCGATGACGATTCCGCCGCCAGGCTCCCACTAGCTGGCTGGGTAGGTTGATGTCTCGTGGTAGCCCGAGTCCTTTGCTCCGATGACGATTCCGCCGCCAGGCTCCCACTAGCTGGCTGGGTAGGTTGATCTCTCGTGGTAGCCCGAGTCCTTTGCTCCGATGACGATTCCGCCGCCAGGCTCCCACTAGCTGGCTGGGTAGGTTGATCTCTCGTGGTAGCCCGAGTCCTTTGCTCCGATGACGATTCCGCCGCGAGGCTCCCACTAGCTGGCTGGGTAGGTTGATCTCTCGTGGTAGCCCGAGTCCTTTGCTCCGATGACGATTCCGCCGCCAGGCTCCCACTAGCTGGCTGGGTAGGTTGATCTCTCGTGGTAGCCCGAGTCCTTTGCTCCGATGACGATTCCGCCGCCAGGCTCCCACTAGCTGGCGGGGTAGGTTGATCTCTCGTGGTAGCCCGAGTCCTTTGCTCCGATGACGATTCCGCCGCCAGGCTCCCACTAGCTCGCTGGGTAGGTTGATCTCTCGTGGTAGCCCGAGTCCTTTGCTCCGATGACGATTCCGCCGCCAGGCTCCCACTAGCTGGCTGGGTAGGTTGATCTCTCGTGGTAGCCCGAGTCCTTTGCTCCAATGACGATTCCGCCGCCAGGCTCCCACTAGCTGGCTGGGTAGGTTGATCTCTCGTGGTCGCCCGAGTCTTTTGCTCCGATGACGATTCCGTCGCCAGGCTCCCACTAGCTGGCTGGGTAGGTTGATCTCTCGTGGTAGCCCGAGTCTTTTGCTCCGATGACGATTCCGCCGCCAGGCTCCCACTAGCTGGCTGGGTAGGTTGATCTCTCGTGGTAGCCCGAGTCCTTTGCTCCGATGACGATTCCGCTGCCAGGCTCCCACTAGCTAGCTGGGTAGGTTGATCTCTCGTGGTAGCCCGAGTCCTTTGCTCCGATGACGATTCCGCCGCTAGGCTCCCACTAGCTGGCTGGGTAGGTTGATCTGTCGTGGTAGCCCGAGTCCTTTGCTCCGATGACGATTCCGCCACCAGGCTCCCACTAGCTGGCTGGGTAGGTTGATCTCTCGTGGTAGCCAGAGTACTTTGCTCCGATGACGATTCCGCCGCCAGGCTCCCACTAGCTGGCTGGGTAGGTTGATCTCTCGTGGTAGCCCGAGTACTTTGCTCCGATGACGATTCCGCCGCCAGGCTCCCACTAGCTGGCTGGGTAGGTTGGTCTCTCGTGGTAGCCTGAGTTCTTTGCTCCGATGACGATTCCGCCGCCAGGCTCCCACTAGCTGGCTGGGTAGGTTGATCTCTCGTGGTAGCCCGAGTCCTTTGCTCCGATGACGATTCCGCCGCCAGGCTCCAACTAGCTGGCTGGGTAGGTTGATCTCTCGTGGTAGCCCAAGTCTCTTTGCTCCGATATGGTCCCGCTGCCAGGCTCCCACTAGCTGACAGGGCCGGTGGTACCTCTCGTGGAGAGTAAGTGTTTGCACCCCGAGGCCGTCTCGTCACCCAGGCTCCCATTAGCTGGCTTGACAGGTTGACCCCTCGGGGAGGCTAAGTGTTTTCACCCAGCGGAGGTCTCGCCACCCAGGCTTGCATAGCTGGCATGGCAGGTTGACCCCGAGGGGAAGTTACACTCCGCGAATACGTTGGGTTGGATGGTTCTTTCCGAGCTTGTGCCAACCTCGAAAAGAGCGGGGATTGTCTACAACCCCGTATTCGTGAATAGTGGACCCTAAATGAGGCGTGCTTAGTTTTTAAGCTTTTTGAGTATTTTGAACTCTCAGTGGCCAATTTTGGCTCTTGCTTGGAAACATACTATTAGGGGGAGGAAAAATTGGCTCCCCCCATTGGCTCCTTTGTTGGGGGGCGGGAGCAGCAAGTTGGCTAGCACCCGTCCCGGCCTGTTGAGTCCGTGGTAGGGGCAGGCGAGACGGCCAGGGGCCGGTCTCGCCCGAGCGGCCTACTCGCGGGCGAGACGGCCAGCGGCCGGTGTCGCCCGAGCGGCCTGGCTCTCGCCCGGGCGGCCTGCTCGCGGGCGAGACGGCCAGCGGCCGGTCTCGCCCGAGCGGCCTGCTCGCGGGCGAGGCGGCCGCGGCATGGCTCTCGCCCGGGCGGCCTGCTCGCGGGCGAGACGGCCAGCGGCCGGTCTCGCCCGAGCGGCCTGCTCGCAGGCGAGGCGGCCGCGGCCTGGCTCTCGCCCGGGCGGCCTGCTCGCGGGCGAGACGGCCAGCGGCCGGTCTCGCCCGAGCGGCCTGCTCGCGGGCGAGGCGGCCGCGACCTGGGTCTCGCCCGGGCGGCCTGCTCGCGGGCGAGGCGGCCGCGGCCTGGCTCTCGCCCGGGCGGCCTGCTCGCGGCCTGCCCGGCGGCCTGGGGCCGTCTCGGATGTTTGGGGGCGGGGTGTTGGCGGCGTGCTTTTATCGCTGTGCCCTTGGGGGCGTTTTACCCCTCTGCCCCCCCGCGTGGGCGTTTCCTATTGGCCCAAGGGTTTTTGGGCGTGAGGGTATTTTGGTCATTTTTGGCCCATAGGATTTGGAAAACTATAAATAGACCCCCTTGGGTGCCTTGGAGAGGATCCTTTTTTGGCTTCCTGCTCCCTTAACTTCTTCTTGGTAGAGTTGAGAGAGCTCCTCTAAGGCACCCTAGCTCGAGCATTGGCTAGCGAGGGAAGTGCTCAGGTAGCCTTCCGGGTGTGAGGTGGGACCTCCGCGCTAGAGCCGAGGGTCTGTTTCTAACTTCTTGATCCTTTGGTCCGTGACGTTCTCTTGAGTGTAGTAGGTGTGAGGTCACCCCTTTCTAGGGACCCCGAACTCCACGGAGACTAAGTTCTTGGTTTCAACACTGATATTTCCTATGCTGTGGGCAATGTGACTCAATTCATGCAAGCATATAGGGAGTGCCATCTACAGTCTGCCTTGCAGATCTTGGAGTATATCAAAGTAGCGCCTGGGAAAGGATTACTTTTTCAGAGGAATGGTCATCTGAGGATTGAAGCATACTCAGATGCAAGTTATGCTGATGACAAAGGGGATCGCAAGTCAACCTCAAGTTTTTGCACCTTTGTTGGGGGAAATCTGGTGAGCTGGAAGAGCAAGAAGCAGTCTGTTGTCTGCAGGTCCAGTGCAGAAGCTGAGTATCGCGGTATGACATCGACCACTTGTGAGTTAAAATGGCTGCGGGCTCTCATGCTAGATTTAGGAGAGGTCTACAACCATCCTCTACCTATGTTTTGTGATAACAAGGCCGCCATATACATCTCTAAAAATCCGGTATTCCATGAAAGGACAAAGCACATTGAGGTCGACTGTCATTTCATTCGTGAAGAGATCTTAAAGGAACAAATTTGCACTCCCTTTGTCACTTCTGATAAAGAGCTGGCTGACATCTTCACCAAGCCAGTTTCCGCCTCGTTTCTTCATGTTTGTGACAAGCTGGGCATGATCGATATATATGCTCCAGCTTGAGGGGGAGTGTTGAAGTTGGTGACCGGGCGGTCTCGCGGTCTATCTTGACGGGTTGAAGACCGCGCGGTCTGGCAGTTTGTCTCAGCCGGGTTGGAGACCGGGCGGTCTAGCGGTCTACACTGACAATCTCTCTTCCTCTCTGGTGGTAGCCGTGCGGTTAGCCCGTCTGTCTAACCGCGCGGCTTGTGTGGTTTGTTCTGTATAGTCCGCTTTGGCCTGTAAATTTTTAGTCCCACATCTCTTATTTGTATTCTCTCTTCTCTCCTCCATTCTATATAAGGGAGGGCATACCTTTGTAATAGATATCTTTTTTGGATAATAAAGTTTCAATTATTCAAAACTCTATCCGTTTGGTACTGCATGTTCGCTACTTTTAACACACACTTAGGACCGTGGTTGTGTATTTTTGTACTTTTAATATTTGTACTCCCTTTTTGTGCTCGTTTGGAATGTCTGCACATATTAGTGCTGGATTTAGGGGTCGTGTGCGTGTTCCGGGGACGTTTAGAAGCAGGAATACTACGCACGATCATCGGATATAGTGCGCACGACCACTGGTCGTGCGCCGATGATCGTGCACAATGTACCATGATTTCCAAAATCTGCTTAGGGTAATCGCACGACCACTAGACATAGTGCGCACGACCAACGGTCGTGCGACACTGATCGTGTGCATTGATTCCTCTTTTCTTGGAGTCCTGTCTGGGGTAATCACACGACCATTGAACTTAGTGCGCACGACCACTGGTCGTGCGCCACTGCTCGTGCGCGTTATCCTAGTTCTTCTTCCTAATCTGCCATGCCAGTGCGCACGATCACTGGACATAGTGCGCACGACCACTGGCCGTGCGCTCGTGATCGTGCGCATTGTTCAATTCTACTTTCTATAAATATCGCAGGTCTCGCCCTAATTCGAGATCTTTGGGAGATCGCAAGATATTTCTCCGTCGTTTTCGTCTCCGAGGAAGAGTTCTGTCGTTCCACTTCATCTTCCATCGTAGGGAGGTGCTCCGGGCAAGCTTTCAGCGCCAAATCAAAGCCAGAGCTTCCTCTCGGCCTCCTCCATCATCTCTTGGCCTCATTTCAAGCTTCAACGCCATAGCCATCAAGCAAAGGGAAGCTTGCAACTTTTGTCCGCTATCGTGACACGAAAAAGACGGGCCATTAGAAGGTGGTGACAACCCTTCTCTACCCCGAACGCAGTTGAGGACCGAGCTTGGATGCGGATTGACAACCCGACGATTCCAACCATGAACCCTCAGCAAGACTTCGGATTCGGTCAATCTCTTGACTAGTTCTTCCTTTATTGTTGTATATGCGTGTTAAAACTTCATTTATATTGATGTTGTTGCACTGTAGATGTAAACTTTATTAGATTCATGTCTATGTGATTCTGTATTGTTTTACGCTTTAGTTGCTTGAGGTGCGCCATATTTCATCCACCACCATCCACCCTTGCCGCACTAGCAATTGCTAGTGATGTACATAGAGAAGAGGTGCTCACGTCCCTCATTCCGCCGTTCTAACCACCTCATCTGCAAGCCTACTCGTCCATCCGCCCAATGATTCGGTGCATAGCGGCCCTACTAGTCTTCCATCCCGCCTGGCGAAGCATCGCATAACGGCGTTGCATAGGAGTAATTGTTAGATTTTTACTTTCTTTTTCCGCAAATATCAAAACCCCCCTTAGTTAACTCCGACCTAAGGACTTCAATCTCAAGTTCTCCTCGAAATTAACTCCACCTTACTGGGTTTCTTGAGAGATCGATACTTGGGAAAACTCGCCCATTTTATATTACTTGTGCGACCGGTTCACTGCCGTGATCTTTAGCATCACCTGCGAAGAAATAAGAGACAAAGCTCACCATGTTTCCTTCTCTATAACGAGCTGGTGGCTTGATGGTCCTCTTCAATCTCCGTAGAGTCTGCTCCTTGCTCACCACCTCTGCTGCTTCTTCAGAACCAGCTCCATTCCCGGGCACACTTGGAGCATCGCTCCCACTGCTTACCGAACCAGAGACTTCTGCCCCAAAGCTTGAAACACCCGGAGCTCCTGGTGACACATGCAACTCCACCTGAAGATCTTCAGCAGCTTCCTTCTGCCCTTCATCATCCCTGCTCTCCTGCAGCTCAATAGAGCCACCTCCATATGACGTTAGTTCATCAAAGACAACGTCTCTTGATACAATGAACTTCCTTGTTGCAGGATCCATGCACTTCCATCCCTTCTTCCGCTCATCATAGCCCACAAAGACAAGCTTCCTTACCTTTGGATCAAGCTTGGTCCTCTGAACATCTGGGACATGAACATAGCAGGTTGATCCAAACACCTGAAGGTGTTCCACGCTCGGCTTCTCTTTGAAAATCATTTCAACGAGAGACTTCATGTTGATCAGACTCAGAGACATCTGATTGATGGCGTAAATTGTGCATGCCATTCCTTCTGCCCCAAAGAAACTGGGAATTCCATTTGCATGAAGCCAACACTTGCATGTTTCCGTCAAGTGACGAATCTTCCTCTCCGCTACTCCATATTATTGTGGAGTACAAACACAAGTTAGCTATCTCTGGATCCCGTGCTTCGTGTAGAATTTAGAGAACTCAGATGAAACAAACTCACCACGGTTGTCCGATCTGAACTTCTTGATCAACAAGCAAAGTCGGCCCTCCACCAGCTCCTTGAAATCCACAAACAATTGGAAAGCTTCTGACTTCTCCTTCATAAAATACGCCCAAGTGTATCTTGAGTAGTCATCAATCAGCACCAGCATGTATCTGCTGCCTCAAAGACTAGCGGTAACAGTTGGCCCCATCAGATCACCATGGATGTACTCCAATGGTGCCTTGCTCCAGGTTTGTGACTTACTGTACTGACACCCCACGCAAACATGACCATCTCCGTAGGACGATAACTTCAGCAAGCCTTTCACAAGATTTCTCCTTGCCATGGCTTTCAGCTTGTCCATCCCAACATACCCTATTCTTTCATGCCAAATAGCAGTGTTATCGTTGGCCCTCATCTGATCAACATAAGAGCTTGTTGATAAAACAAACAAGTCTCTTACTCTTCTCCCTACATGAGCAACATCAGCCTTTACCGCTGATACGTTGCGAAAAAACTTCACTTCAGTTGGCCTAAACAGAACGTGATAACCCACGTCAACTGTGTTTTTCACCGAGAAGAGGTTCTTCTTCATGCTAGGTACGTGATACAAACTACTTAACGTAAGTGGACCCTGAGCACTATCCAAAGAAACAACACCCACCTTCTCTTCAGTATGAATATAATCATCAGCTATAATAATAACTTCATTACCTGAGAATGTTTGCAGAGATGAGAACTTCGACTCGTCTCCAGTGAGGTTATGACCACACCCCGAGTCAACTATCCAGTCATCTTGGTAGTCGATGATGGAAAGAGCATGAACACACGTGCTTGTCAAGAAGGCTCCTCCCCACCTGACTTTCTTGACACTAGAACCAGCTCCCTCCTTATCTGCAACATGCCCAGACTGCAACTTGACCTTGCAGTAGCGCTTGAAGTTACCTGGCTGATTGCGCCTGTAGCACTTCAACTCCTTCCAGTTCTTCTTAGGAGCAGCGCTCATCTCTTGCTGATAGGAAGTTGAAGGCGCATCCTCAACAGCAGGCTTTTTCTTCTTCTCCCATCTCTTCTTCTTCTTCTTATCAGTGAAGAGATCCTCACTACCTCCTTCAGAGATAGTCAGCCCGACCATCTGCCTAGCCAAGCTCTCATGTGACGCCAACAAATTTTCCAGCACTAGCAAAGATGGCTGAGTCGCCCATCCTTGAACAGAAGTCACAAAGGCCACATACTTCTTCCGCAAACCGCGAAGTATGTGCCTCTTCAACTTAGCTTCCGAAATGGGCCCATCAGGATCCAATGTTGATATTTCAGCGCATAGGTTCTTCATATTAATGAAGAACTTTGAGATGTACAGATCTCCTTGAGTTGCTTTAGCCAACGTATTCTCTAAGAACTGTTGCTTGCTACACTCTTCCTATTGAACAGACTATCAATGGTTGTCCAAATCTCAGCAACAGACTCACATCCTAAGATGTGATCAAAGAGCTTAGGTGAGACAGCCCGCTTGAGAGCAAACTCTGCCTTTGCATTGGTCTTCCTCCATGTTCTCACCTACTCAGCAGAATCAGTTGCAGCAGTCACTTTTTTCTTGTCGTCACCACCGACGACTTCCCACAACTCCTCACCCAGAAGATATCTCTTCATTTACGACTTCCACTTCTTAAAGTTAGTCGTTGTAAGAAGTTCAATACAAAGACCCCTTGCGTAAGCTCCTTCCATTGCACAAACCACTGATCTAATAGCTTCTAGAGGCGTCGAGCACAACTGAGATTGATCACTGCTTCAAGCCAAACCTCCCATTGATACCATGTTGAAATTTCACAAGCTGATCAGATGGTAGTTCTGAAACCAAGTAAAAACTTTCAGAATTATCAAGCTGACAACTTGATCAAGCGAAAACCGGGAAACAGGCGCAGGAACAACTGAGCTAAGTAAATAAGAGACAACAGAAAACAACCACAGATCTTGTATGATCAACTCTCTTCATTACAAGGCAAGACATACATGGCGAGACATGATTTCGCCAAGTACAATGAAGAAGCAGAACTAGCAAACAAAAACTTCAAGCCGGGCGGACTGCCCCAGTCACCACCGAGTCCGCCGAGTCCGCTGAGACTGATAATTCATTGCTGCGCCACTAATCTACGTAGTCCGCAAAGTCTGCGGACAACCCGTTATTCTGCTAGACGACTAGTCTGCAAGCCGCCTCCGAACTGAAAGAATAGACCGCCTAGACCACTAAGACTGGAGGACATGTTATTGAACTTGAATTGCTGAAATAGAGAAGAATGGCTGGCAGCAAATGCAACCTACTGCAAACCGCCGATTTTAAACTGCAAGCTCCACTGATTCATGACCGCAGTCAGAACCATCCTTCTGGCTTCACAGTGCTAGCCGCACAACCTGCAAACAACAACTAGTTAAACATTCTCAATCTGCGCTGACAAGAAAATCGAGGCCGCAGTAATTAACCCACGCTCAACTTACTGTTCATTCAGTTACAGTTGATGTGACGGGGGGGGTGAGGATTGTGTCACCGCCCTAGTCGATAGAATCACCACCTCAGCTCGCAGCTAGCACTATGCAGTCCGCTTAGTCCGCAAGGACAAAGCCGGACACCAGCCAATACGCCAGGCACCAAGGCAGGAAGCCAGTCCGCTATACGGCGGACACCGCACCATTCCGTACGCTGCACATCACGCGGACACAGCAACAACCCACACATTGCATCAATCTACACGCTACACGCGTACACAACACCAGCCCGCACAACCCGCGAACACCACCTAGCCGTCCACACAAGTCCATGACCAACAGACACAAAACCGCCCTGTCAACCAGCGGACATTGCGGACTCTGCGAATACCCTGGACATGTCACAGATTGTGACCAAGTCCAGCAACCAACCAAAAAAACTGGCGCGAGCTCGGTGGACAAGAAGCCATACCGCCAGCTCCCAAGACAGTCCGCTAACCACGAACGCGGTTATCACCAACCGCTCCACCAGAGATCAAGGGCACGACAAATGCCGATGTCACGATCTCTATACGCAGTCCGCAACAAACACACTCCGCGAAAGCAAAAGGAGATCGCCACATTCCTACGGATATACCACATATCCGCCCGGTTACTTCAAAGAACAGTCAACTGCAGAACCACAGGCCCAACAGACTGAACACCGCCACCAGGTCGCAATAAACATGCCGCCCAGGCCGCACCATCAGTCCGCCTAGGCTGCGCAGTCTGTCCGATCAACCCGCACTTTCACTTCACAATTTTCAACAAAATCGGCAAGCTTAAGTTGCGAGCACTCGAGATAGGCAAGTGAGGAGTGGTTGGAGAGATTGGTGTGAAGTCTGTTTGCCAAGTGCAAGCTCTCCCCGAGCTCGATTGGAAGAACTCGCTGAAGGGTGGGCAAATGCATTCACAATTTTTCGTATAAGGTCGGAGATTCTCACGAAACCAAATAATTTTATGCGATGTTAGCAAAAAACTATGCGAAAGGAGAAATAGACAAAGGGCAATGTAAAATTATGTGAAAATGAGAATAAAGTTATTTTTTTAAAGAATCACTAATTTATTCTTCGAGACTCCCCTCTTTATATATAGTAGAGGAGGAATATATACTGGGAGAAGTGAGATTAAGTACAACAAAGATAAAATTGTACAATGTGTCCTCTTTTTGGATTTTTACAAATGGGCTTCAACATTAACATCCCCCCAAACACACTTAAACGTGTGGTGACATTTCTAAACAAAACGCTCCACTTCAAGAACACCCTCCCAAATTGGCCCTTACTTCACTAGAGTAATTTTTGCATTTAAGTTTATTTTCATGGTATGTTTAATAGACTTTCGTGGAGTCATTTCATAAATACGTTCAATCCCATAAATGTCCATTCTGCCATTTAAAGGTTGAACTCTTTATTAGTCTTTTATTCGCAAGATTTACATACTAGTTAAGCTCTTATATTTATGATAATGTGCTTTGGATTGGATGTAAAATCAGCACTTTTCTTTTTTTATCAAATATTTGAATGGTTTCTGTGTGCATTTTTTGACTAATGAGTTTGTGCAACAAATATGTTCACGGGAAGGCTGATGTTGTTTTCAAAACTCCTATTTCATCAATTTCCCTCCAGGTACATTTTTTCATTTTTTTTCGAATGGTTTAACTTTAGTAACTGTTTCTAAGCCTATATTATTTATTCGTCTTTTATTTTTTTTTAAACAGGACATTCAAGGACTTGTTACTTGGGTTCTTGGTGAAAGTTCTATGCCAGCCTGGGTTTTTGTTAATGTATGTTTTCCCTTTCTTTCTATCTCCAGGGATAAAAAAAACAACAATAAAAGGTAAAATAGGAAGCAATAGTATTCATCAAAGTAGGGCTTTCCCTTTACTTAGTATAGATAAGGTTGTAACGGCCGTCTAAACCGCTACAATTGAAAGCGTTGATCTTAATTAAAGGCTGAAATGACCACAAAACAAATCATGACGTTTTTTATGAAAAATTATATCGTATATTAAGGTTGCTGAGGTGAGGCATTACAGAGGTTTTCATTTCTATTATCAAAATTTCACATTTTTTGGCTTTTTTTATATGTTGAAGCAAGTTTTATTGGAAACAATAAATATTATTATGCCAACTTTTGCTCTAGCTACATGAATTCCAGTGTCAGTAGTCTCATGATTTTATGGATTTTGGGAAATCTTAAGGTACCTGCATGGCTGATACAGAGTATGTTTTATGTGGACGCTTTTGCATTCTTTTGTTATCAGCTTACATTCTTCTCCAGTTTTCCTGTTTCTCTCCACATAACAAAAGTTTCATCACTTGCATATGCACATTTATCTTCTATGTTGCATAATTCTCCTCTCTTTCTACAGTGACTTATAAAATAATGCTGCACTCTTACATATACACACTTGCTTAAGTGGGCTGTCGGACATAAAATATATCTTGAAGTTTTGCGTTATGCTCCTTGCCCTTGGATCGTGTCACCGGCGGAGGAGTGATGGTGGAGGAGGGGAGCGCTGCGTCGATCGGGATGTTCGGCGGTCGCCGGAAGCCGTGCGGGGTTTCGGCTAGGGAAACACGGGGAAAAGAACCATGGGGTTTAGAGAGAGAGCGGAATAAGAGAGAGAAAGTGCTTTTCTTAAAATTTCTTGTCGAAACCAAAATGTCCAAAACATACACATAAATAGGTTCCAAAATGTGCCCCACCTTTAGGCTTACGACAATGGGTCAAATATGCTAAAAGTAAATACGCAGAACTTAAAGATAAACGGCGCGAACACGTTACATAACATCACCGCCCCCGTTCGAATATAGCTTCTCCTCTAGTTGGATCGAAAGGCATTGGGGCATCGGCTTCACCTATCGTGTCATCCTGGTGTGGGTCATCGACTTTCAGCCAAAATAGGCATTTGCATCTGTGTCCCGACGTGGAAGGATCATCACAATTTTAGCATAGGCCCTTCTTGCGACGTTCGGCCATCTCGGTGCGGGACAAAGTGAGGCGAACAATAGGCCACGAAGGAGCGTCCTGAAATGGAGCCGTATCAGGCAGTCAGGCGACAGAGTAAGCTCCCGAAGAGCCTCAATGTCCCAAAGGAGGATGGTCTAAAAGCAGGCATTGTTCACAAGCCCTGGCGAGGCTCATAGCCGTTTTGAGATTAGGTGGCAGGGGGAATTCCACATCCCAACGTAAGCGCTCGTGGAGGCCGGCAGTGAAGAGAGGAACATGTTGCTCCGGTAAGTCGGACGTCGCCCGAGATAGAATAATCTGAAATTTTTCCAGGTAGGTGTCGATGGAACTGTCCTGTTTGAGGTTAGCAAGATCTCTGAGTGGGTTGCCCTGTAGAGCTGGGCCGAACCTAAGGGTGCAGGCCATGCTGAAATCTGTCCAGGAAATGTTGGGATGTTCCCGCAGAAGAGTGAACCATAATTGTGTTGGGCCGAGTAAATGGAAGGAAGCGATCCGAGACGTTCTTCATCTGGTGTGCGGTGGTTTGCGAAAAAATTTTCGCTTCGCGTAAGCCACTTGAAGAGCATCTTCGTGGCCCTCGTAGTTGGGAAAGTCCATCTGAATAGTACGTGCGTAGGTGGGATAGTCCGTGCCTGGAGGAGCGGCAGAGTCCACCCGGCTTGCCGAAGGGTGGTCAGTCGTAGGCAATGGCAGAGGAGACGACATTCCTTTTAGGGCATCCAAACAGGCGTTGAGGGCGTCCATCTTGGCGTTCCGTGTCGTAAACATAGAGTGGAAAAGAACCATGAGCTCGGCGAGGGATGGAGGAGTATCTGCCATCAGAGATTGGGCTTTACGGTTGCCGGTGGTGTTGGAAGGAGGCCGATGGAAGAAAAGTGGAGCGAAGCTGTAGGGACGGGGCTGGAAGACCAGGCGGCAGCGACCAAATCGGTCGGAGAGAGGTCGCTTGTGTTGGACGACGGACCGGCGAGTGGGTTGGGCTAGCTGTGGGTTGCCGACGGACTGGATGTGTGTTCTCTTGCGCAGGAGGAACGACCAACGGAAATTGCGGAAGAGTCACGCAAGTGCGGGTAAGGGCGAGCGGAGGAGAGGCCGGAGATGTCGGGGTTGGCCTCTAATACCATGTTGTTATGCCCCTTGCCCTTAGATTGTTTCACCGACGGAGGAGCGATGGTGGAGGAGGGGAGCGTTGCGTCGATCGGGAAATTTTGCAGTCGTCGGAAGTCGTGCGGTGTTTCGGCTAGGGCAAAAAGAGTAAAAGAACTGTGGGTCTTAGAGAGAGAGGGAGTGAAAATAAGCTGATGCGACTTGTTCGGCTAACAACCCGAACTCTGGTTCCGGCACTCCGCCTCAAGCTGGAGCATATATGTCAACCATACCCAGCTTGCTACAAACTTCTGTGAACGAAGTAACCGACTTTGTGATGAAATCAGCTAGCTCCTTATCAGAGGTTACAAATGGCGTACATATTTGATTCTTTAGAATCTCTTCTCTTATAAAATGACAATCTACTTCAATATGCTTCGTTCTCTCATAAATGACCGGATTATTTGAAATGTATATAGCTGCTTTGTTGTCACAGAACATCGGTAAGGGAAGATCATAAAACTCTCCCAGATCCAGCAAGAGTGTCTGAAGCCACTTCAGCTTGCAAGTAGTCCGAGCCATGCTTCTGTACTCTGTTTCTGCGTTTGATCTGGCAACTACAACCTGTTTCTTGCTCTTCCAATTGACCAAATTACCTCCAACAAAGGTACAAAAACCAAATGTCGACTTCCTGTCTCCCTTGTCATCTGCGTAGCTGGAATTAGAATAAGCTTCTACCTTTAAATGTCCCCTTCGCTAAAATAAGAGCCCTTTTCCAAGTGCCCCTCTTACATACTCGAGGATCTTTAGAGCTGACTGCATACGACCTTCCCTGGGGGCTTGCATAAATTGGCTCACTCTCCCTACTGCATAACAAATATCTGGTCTTGTGACTGTCAGATAGATGAGTTTTCCGATAAGACATCTGTACCTGGTGACATCTTCAAGAAGAGGAGAAGTCTTACTCCAGCACTTGTCATCTCCAATAGCTATAGGAGACCGAGCAGGTTTAGTTCCAAGAAGGCATATTTCTTGCAGAAGATCTAAGGCATACTTTCGCCGTGAAAGAATAATAGAATCAAGTTTTCGAGAGATCTCAATCCCTAGAAAGTACTTAAGATACCCCATATCTTTGGTAACTAAATGCCAAGGTAGATGATTTTTTGTCATATCAATACCTTTCCTATCATCTCTTGTAAGAAGAATGTCATCCACATAAATACAAGAATAACAAGACCATCTTAGGTTTTTCGAATAAACAAAGAGTGATCTGCAGCGCTCCGAACAAACCCAACAACAAAAATAACTTTGTTGAACTTATCAAATCAGGCTCTTGGGCTTTGCTTAAGACCATAGATGGCCTTCTTCAACTTACACACCTGATGTAACGCCCCTGATTTTTCAAAGTTTATTTAAATTCCTTTAGTGACGTATTTTGACATCAGGGCGTTACTTTGACGCGTAGTGGGTGGGTACCGTTGTCAGAGCGTGACGTTTGCTCGCTGGTATCCAAGGTTTTGGTTTGGGAGTATTAGCTTGGCTAATTTCTCCAGCGTTTTGATTTTTCTTTTGCTAGCCGGGGTTCGTTTTGGAACACGATAGAGCATTTTAAGGATATTTGGTGTTTTGACTTTGGAGAGTATTTGCCAGAGTTTGGTTTGTCAGATTTTGATTTGGTCTTCGCCGATGAATTCGTAGAGTCAGTATTTAGCTATGGTGCGATTTTCGTGGATAACTGAGTTTGTGCGAGTTTTGGTCAATTGAACGTTTTAATAATAATAATAATATATTATATTATTTAGACTCTATAAATAACATTGTGATTAGACGTAACCCTATCCATCGTATTCTTCCCAAAACAGTCGGCCTGTTTTGCGAAAGATCGAGAACGGCAAACACTTCTAGGCTTTCGGCCGCCGATTTCAGGAGCTTTGGTGCTCGAAAACGTCATCGGAGAGTAGATCCGGATAGATCTCACAAAGATCTACGTTTCTACTGTGAATTTTTCCCGTTTCTTAGATTTTTAGGGATTAAGGTATGCGGTTTTGACTTTCCCTCCTCTCGATTTCAGGTTTTGCTGCTTAGGTGTTCTTGCGACCGGATCCGTGAGGAAGGGCGCCGGTGTGGCCGGATTTCTGGAGTTAAAGGCAAGTGGAGATTTCTTCCCCTTGCCATGAGTTTTTTCGTGTGTTTTTCTTATTGTTTTCTTCTTCCCTCCTTCGATTTAAAAGTAGTGTAGTGATTGGTCAAGTCCAATATACTGAGTAGTGCAAATTTCCAGTCAACTAAAAAGTAGAAATTTGTGGCATTTAACTGCCTGCCTAGGTCAATCGCCGAGTATATGACCATTAGCTTAAGTGGGATCTATCAGGTATTTGACAATTAATCTAAGGTAATTTTGTCGTGTATAATATGCTAAGTATAGACAAATCGTTAAATATGACCTTTAGTTTAGGTTTAAAGAAATCGTCGAGTATGATGAGGTTAGCCTGGGTAAATTGGTGGAATATTGGTATTCAGCGAGTTTTAGTTAGAGTTAAGTTTAATTCGTCGAGTAATCTCGACGAATTCGTTGAGTGATGCCAGTTTGGCATTTAGTGAAGCCTTGGCGTTGAGTGAAGCCTTGGTGATTGAGTGTTCTGTGAGACTAAGTAAAAATCGTTTACTGTACTCAACGCGGCATTGAGTGTACTCAACGCGGCGTTGAGTGAAGGCTGAATCGCTGAGTTTATCTGATTGGCGTCGAGTGCATTGAATGCACTCAATGCGGCGTCGAGTTGACTCGCCACGTTTTCCGTGGACATAGGTTTTTCGATAAATCGTTGCATGTTGCTAGTAGCTAAGTTTTGACAAGTAAAATTTGTCTTGTATCTACTATATTCGTCGAGCATACTCGACGAATCAGTGTGAACTTACAAATTTTCGCAGAATTGGGTCTAATTCGTCGAGTATGGCTTATGATGGTTTTCTTTCGGGATTTTTTTCTTCCCTTTTGTTATGGGGGGAGATCTAGTGTTTTGGTTAGAGTTTTATTGATGTTTATGGGTGTTTAGTGTGGCCTTTGGGTTGGCAATGGATAAATGACCACCAACCTAGTGCCAAATTGTGAATAATTGCATTGCAAGAGTTATTTTTGGACTGTGGAGTTAAGTTTGACAAAGTGGCCATCACCTGTAATACCCCAAATTTGACTGCAACACTTTTGGTCACCATCGGCAGACGACAATGGGTATCGTCAGCGGTGTCAGCAATAAAACTCGACTCCATGAAGCGTTGAGTGAGCTAAACACACTCGGCGTCTTTTGACTAATCGTTGAATAAGAGACTATCGCGTGGCAATATTGCGTATCGCGCGGCGATAACCATAGCTCTCAATGGTCTCGACGCCTTAAAGCATTGAGTTAACTCAACGCACTCGACGTCGTAAAGCATTGAGTGAGCGATCGGAATAGCGACAATGTGTTTTGCCAGGCGATACTGCCACATTTGTGTGGTCATGTGTCAGATGGCCGGGCAGTGGCCGAAGAGCGGTGGTTATTGGGGTCAAAGCGGCTATTTACAATATCGCCCAGGCGATAGTGGATATCGCTAGGCGAGAGTGTTTATGTTGACTATTCAGCTCAAATTGTGGTCTTTGCTTCCTTTTGATGTGAGGATCCTGTGGCTGAGGTTAATCTCGGGACCACTTAATTAGATAAGAGGTGGAGAGAAGATTCATTTCTCTTCTTTCACTATCTATCCTCCCTTAAACAAGATTTTGAGAGGGAAGAGCTAAGGAAGAAGGCTGAGGATGAGCTTAAAACGCTTGATGAAGGAGATCCAGTGAACGGAATCAAAATCTGAGGCTAGGGCTGCGAAGAGGAAAGAGAGGTGCTCCTTTCCAACTGGACAAAAATCTTCTTCATGGCCCTGAAATAGATTACAAGGGTAACGATTTTTTCCTTGGACAAGTGATGTCCTCAATTTGCATACGTGCATGGAACCCCTCACCAAAAGGTGAAGAAAGGGTGGTTTCCAGTGGGTCGAGCGTTGTGATCCCCGATTAAATTTGCTTATAGATCCGAAAATTTTGCAGTACGGAATAGGCATGTTGTGTGAAGCCCATCCAGATAGGTTAGTCTGGATTGGTGATATTTTATTTTGCATGCCGGAGAAGTCTCCGCGTATAAACGAGTAGTTTACGGGGTCTGTGAGTTATACCTGTGAAAATGGGAGTGGCAGGAAGTAATGGAGATGCTCTCCGGGAAAATAACCAAGAAATTCCACGGTTTGCAAAACTGTCAAATATCGCCAGGCGATAGTGAGTATCGCTGGCGATAGCACCCAATGAGCTATATTTGTGAGGCTTGTCTCAGGGAGACCTGGGGGTCATGTATGAAAAGCTGAGAGTCTGTAGTGCCCAGCTACGGTGGCCATGAGTGCCAGTACATTTTTGTGTAAATCCTCTCTTGCGAAGGCAATGAGGCTAGTATGTGTGTTGAGCCTTGGAGGACAACTATTATGGTCGTGAGTGCCGTAACAAAGCCGTGAGCCATAATGCCCAGCTCTAAAGGCCATTGAGCCGAACGGAAAAGGGGAAGTCCACCCGCGTCTTGTCTATTATCCTTCATTGCTTCGTCTTTTGGAAGTGGCATTTCGATCTTAGCAATGTGAAGTGGCTGAACTGTACCTTCATCACGTCTACCATGATTAGATTGACTAAAGTAATTAGCTCTCGTTGGATGGCATAATGATAGTCTTGTGCATAGGGCCTAAAAGATTAAAATTTTCAAGAATGAACCATTATGTCTTGGACCTCTGAACGAGAGGTGGTTTCCGGGAAGTCCGGAACACCGAGAATGTGCCCTGAGTGCACGGGGCATGTGACCATTGAGCCTACGTCTATGGTGATGAGGCTTAAATGCACATTGTTGTAGCCCATAAATATATGTTTGTTGTTGTTGCACGGAAGGAGAATCGCTGGCCCGAGTAAGGGGTATGGTCGTTATAAATGGGTCGACAATTGCTGACCGTTACCTTGTTTTTCACATTTTGGTTGGTTGTGCTTTGCAAGTGCTGGAGAGCCAAGTGGAAAGTAGTGGACTGAAGCCCTTGTGCTACGATTGGCTGGCCCTTGAAGACCCAAAGGTAAAATTTTACTATTTTCATGTATGGTCGGCATGCGTGCCGATGTTTGTAAACCACACTTGTGAATTATAACTCTAAGGCCTTAAGGCCATAACATTTTGTGTATTTGTAATCGACATTCCTGTTATATATATAAATTGTATGGTTTATATATAGTGGACATTCAATTGATTTTAGTTTGGGCAACCTTAAAACTTTCGCTAGAATTATCTGAGTTAGGATTCGTAATAGTCTTTTGATATTAACATGTAATCACAATACCTGTCTGTGTAATATGGTGTGGGGCCCCGGCCGGATCCTCTATTATATTTCAGGTGTCGGATGGAGGTGTTACATGTTCGGTATCATCTTGTCTTGGTCTTCCTTTTGCGAATTCATGGTCAAATTCTTTTGAGGGGTGGCGAGGACGTGCATGTGCTTACCGTTATAACAAAACGAACTCAAGAATGTCCACTTAGGAATAAAAATACACATGTTTGAGGGACTTGCGTGTTCCTATAATTGTTTTTGATAATATTCTTAGTTGCTTAATTGTGTGTTTCAAATTGTTGGCGACTAGAAGTGGTGCGGGGCTGCAAGAACCCCAGCGCTCGGTGGAGTGTATTGCACTAAATGAGGTGCCAACACCTCCTCCATCTGCGAAAACTATATGGTTGGTTGCTGAAGCCGTGTTCTCATTATTCAATGCGCAACTAGGAGGTCAGAGACAACCTCCTACTCCTACAGTGGTCCGGGAACCGGTTGGCGTAGTTGAGCATGTAGTGGTGGGACAAGTGGCCATTGATCCAGTGCCCGCAAGGCGAGGGATGATGAAGCAATTGAAACACGTTATGAGTTTCAATCCACCTGTGTTTACAGGTACTGGAACCCCTACATAAGCGGAAGATTGGCTCTCAAGAATGAAGAGAGTCCTAACGACAACTGAAATGGAGGAGTGGCAAAAAGTCACTATGTCTACCTTCATGTTAGATGGTGAGGCGATACTATGGTGGGATGAGCTGGCGCTACACCAGTTTTCTCGTCGGCCGTTGATCGAGATCTCAATGGAGGAGTTCTCAAGTTGTTTTTTGGCGAGATACCTTCCATCGGCACAGCAGATTGCGATGGAGAACCAATTTTAGAGGCTAACTCAAGGCGAGAGGCTAGTGGACGACTACTTGCATGAGTTTACGAGATTGGGAATATATGCAAGCTTTACGTTTATAGACGAGGAACAAGAAAGAAATTGGTTCTATGAGGGGCTGAGAGATGACCAGCGGTTACTTCACTCAGGAGAGATGGCGCAGGGTTTTCTTTCCGTGGTCAATACAACGCATTCCCTTGAGCAGGATATGAAGCGTGTGCAGCGTAAGAATGATCTGGCAGTAAAGAAGTCAGATTTCAAAGTGTCGCATTTCTCAAATTCTGAGTACCGAAAGAGGTGGAAGTTAAAAGCTAGGTCTTCAGGACCTGCTTCTTCTTCGAGCAAGCATGAAGTGATGATAGGAAAAAGTCCTCTCATATGATATACATATGGTAAGGTGGTGCATATGTCTCGAGAATGTTGGAGTGGCCTTCCGAAAGGGGAGAAAAATACGGGTTCGTCTTATGCTGAAAAGGTAAAGGTAGTGGTGGAGTCAACTGCATCTCAAGCGCAAACCCGAGTCTATAATCTTGGCCAACAGGAGGCCATAAAACAAAGTGACGTCATAACAGGTATAAGATAATATACAGTTTTTACTACTTTCCATACTTAGTACCTTGTGCATTGCTTATGTATGACTTGTTTAAATTAGTCTTTGTCCTGATATTAGAATATCTGTCAAGAGCACTGTTCGATATAGGAGCTTCTCAATCTTTTTTGTCTGAGGACTTCGTGGGGCATATCAGAGCGCCTTTGTTTATGCAGACAGATCAAGTAGATGTGTTGCTACCTAACGGGTGCTTGATGCGAGCGAATTGAGCCTGTTGTGTTGAGTTGTGAATAGGAAGTCAGTATTTTGGATTGAAAGCATTTGTGCTGCCGATATAAGAGTTTGATGTAATCTTTGGTATGGACTGGCTCTCGGGGAAGCGTGCCAATATAGATTGCAACTCCAAAGAAGTCACACTGGGACTGAACACCGAACAAGAGAGTAAATTCGTTGGTATGCAAGGATCGAGCAAGATATTGATGTCTGCTCTCCAGGTAGTCATGGTAGTTCGGAAGGGCGCGGAGTTGTTCTTCACGCTGTTGGATGCTGTTGATAAGAAGCCCATTTTGAGTGACGTTCCTATTGTATCGGAGTATACAGATATGTTTCCTAACGATCTTCTGGGGTTACCGCCCCTGCGGGAGATTCACTTATCTATTGAGTTAATGGCAGGTGCGAAACTTGTGACACGCTCACCGTATCATGTTGCGCCAAAGGAGATGGTGGAACTAAAAGTTCAATTGCAAGAGTTTCTAGAACAATGCTATATACGCCCAAATATGTCACCTTGGAGCGCACCGATCCACTTTGTGAAAAGAAGGATGGAAGATTGTGGATATGTATTGACTATCGAGAACTGAACAAGCTAACAAAAAAGAACAAGTATCGATACCAGAGATTGATGACTTGTTCGATCAACTGGTTGGATCAACGGTATACTTAAAGCTAGACCTGAAGTCTGGCTATTACCAATTGAGAATTTGGGAATGTTACATTCCCAAGACAGCGTTTGGAACACGCTACGGTCATTATGAGTTCACTATAATGCCGTATGGGCTAACAAATGCGCCATCAGTGTTCATGGACCTAATGCACCGAATGTTTCGAGAGTACTTGGACCTTTTTGTAATCATCTTTATTGACGATATTTTAGTGTACTCTCAGTCTGAAGAAGATCATGTGATCCATTTGTGGATGGTGTTGCACACCCTGAGAAGAAACAAGCTCTATGCCAAGTTATCAAAATGTGAGTTCTGGCTGTCGTCAGTGTCCTTTCTTGGCCATGTGGTTAGTGGAGAAGGTATTGCGGTGGATCCGACAAAAATAGTTGCGATACGGGAGTGACCTATGTTGTCTACTGTAGCAGAATTCTGAAGTTTCCTTGGACTGGCGGGTTACTACAGTCGCTTTGTAGAAAACTTGTCACAGATCGCCTTGCCTCTTACCACACTGACGAGGAAGGATCAGACGTTCATTTGGATTCCAGAGTGCACGCGAGTTTTTGAAGAGTTAAAGAGTCGTTTGACCATGAAGCCTATTTTGACGTCGCCATGCTGTACAGATGGATTTGAAGTATATAATGATGCTTCAGGGAGCGGCTCAGGCTGCGTGCTTCTTTAGTTCAGAAAAGTGATAGCATAAGGATCACGCAAGTTGAAAGTGCATGTGCAGAACTATCCCGTCCATGACTTGGAGTTTACGGCGGTGATATCTGCACTTAAATTGTAGCATCACTACTTATATGGCGTGAAAGTTGACATCTTCACAGACCATTAGAGCCTTAAGTATCTCTTGGATCAGAAAGAGCTAAATATGCGGCAACGGAGGTGGATGGAGTTTCTCGGGGACTACACCTTCGATATTCATTATACTCCCAAGAAATGGAATGTGGTCGCAGATGCTCTGAGTCAGCGGACTCCGGCAAGGGCAAATTGGTTGCAGATGCATGATGAGCTTCTGATCCAGGAGTTGGATACCCTCAAGATTTCTTGTGTTGACAAGAATGCTATTGCAAATGCGTGCCTGAACAGGATGGAGGTACAGTATGACCTTGCGGACAGGGTTTAGCAAGCAACGGAACTAGATGAATGTCTACAATGCAATGCACTGGGTGAGTCAAATTCCCAATTCTCCATGGAAGACGACCTTTTGAGAAAAGATGGTCGTTTGTGCGTCCCAAGTGTGGGTAAACTACGAGAGTAATTGATGTATGAGGCACACTTTACGAAGTACTCAACTCTCCCAGGGAGCACGAAAATGTCCAAGGATATGAAGAAGTTATTCTAGTGGCTAGGTTTGAAGAAAGACATAGCCCATTAAGTGGTAAAATGTCAAACTTGTGCCTTAGTAAAAGCTGAATGGCAGAAACCTGTAGGTTTCTTGAAGTCGTTACCAATCCCTGTATGGAAGTTCGATGACATTTCTATGGATTTCGTGCATGGACTGCCGAGATCTCAGAGCGGAAAAGATGTCGTGTGGGTGATTGTTGACCGGTTAACAAAAGTGTCTCACTTCATACCAAACAACAAGGACGATTCAGTGGAAAAATTGACCAAGTAGTACTTGCATAACATTGTACGATTGCACGACGTGCCCCGTAGCATCGTTAGTGACCGAGATGGACATTTTACTTCAGGTAATTGGAGTCTAATCCACTAGCTATTGGGTACCAAGTTAAAGTTCAGTACGGACTTCCATCCACAAACGGATGGTCAGATCGAGCGGACAAATAGAACAATGAAGGATATGCTCCGTTTGTGCTCCCTAAATTTAGGGAAAAGGTGGGAAGATCACGTATATTTGATTGAATTCGCCTACAATAATATCTATCAAGCTAGCATACAGATGACGCCCTTTGAAGCTTTATACAGTAGGTAGTGCCGTACACCATTAGCTTGGGTGGAAACAGGCGAGTCAAAGCTATATAAGCGTCGGGAGGTCGAAGATGCAAATTGGACCATACACACTATAAGAGAGCTTCTACTGATAGCCCATGATAGGCAGACAAAATACTCGAACGCCAAACACCAAAATGTGGAGTTTGCGGTGAGCGATTGTGAATATTTAAAGATAAAACCATTCAAAGGCGTGTCTAGGATTCGGTGCTTGAAAAAGTTGAGTCTGAGGTATCTTGGTCCATTTGAAGTGGTAGAGCGAATTGGAGAAGCTGCCTATTGGTTAGCCCTTTTAGCGGAGCTAAGTGGCTTGCACGATGTGTTTCACATATCAATGCTGCAAAAAACTATGAACGAGCCAACTCAAGTAGTTGCAGATGATCAAGTACCGGTCGATAGTAGACTGACGATGAAAGTTTGGCCCATTCGAATCGAGGATACGAAGATCAAGCAACTGCGAAACATGACAATCATGATTGTTAAAGTTCGGTGGGACAACTGTGGCCGTGAAGAGCTGACATTGGAGCGTGAGCAAATCATGCTCGAGGAATACCCCGAATTGTTTGTAAAATAATGTTGCGACGTTGTTTTGTGGTAGTAAAATATGTTGTAACATATAAATTGCTGTTTTGTTTCCCTTATAATTGAATAAAATTTTGGGACAAAATTTCTGTAAGGAGTGGAGGGTTGTAATACCCAAAATTTGACAACGGCTCTTTTGGTCGCTATTACTAGGAGACAGTGGGTTTCGCCGGTGGCAATAGCAATAACACTCGACGCCATGAAACATTAAGTGAGCTAAACACACTAAACGCCTTTCGACGAATCGTTAAATAAGAGACTATTGCGTGGCGATAGTGGGTATCGCGCGGAGATAACCCGAGCTCTCAACGCTCTCGGCACCTTAAAGCGTTGAGTAAACTCAACTCACTCGACTCCGTAAAGCATTAAGTGATCTATCAGAATGGCGATAGTGGGTATCTCCAGGCGATACTGCCATGTATGTCTAGACAGGTGTCAGATGGTCGGCCGCCGGCCGAAGAGCTGTGGTTAATGCTTTAAAAGCAACTATCAACGATATCGCCCAGGCGATAGTGAATATCGCTAAGAGATAACATTAATGTTGACAATTCCGCTGAAATCGTGGCTTTTGCTTCCTTTTGATGTGAGGATCCTGTGGCTAGGATTAACTCCAAGACCACTTAATTAGAGAAGAGGTGGATAGAAGATTCATTTTTCTTCTTTCACTCTCTCTCCTCCTTTCATCAAGATCTTGAGTAGAAAAAGCTAAGAAAGAAGGCTGAGGCTGAGGCTGAGCTTAGAACGCTTGATGAAGGAGATCTAGTGAACAGAATCAAAATCTGAGGCTAGATCCACGAAGAGGAAAGAGAGGTGCTCCTTTCCAACTGGATAAAAAGCTTCGCCATGGCTCCGAAATGGATTACAAGGGTAACAATTTTCTCCTTGGACAAATGAAGTCCTCAATTTGCATACGTGCATGAACCCAACACCAAAATGTGAATAAATGGTGGTTTCTAGTGGGTTGATCATTGTGATCCCCGATTAAATTTGCATGTAGATCCGAAAATTTTGCAGTACGGAAAATGCATGTTGAGTGATGCCCATCCGGACAGATTGGTCTAGATTGGTGATGTTTTATTTTGCGTACTGGGGAAGAATTCACGTATAAACGAGTAATTTACGGGGTCTATGTGTTATACCTGTGAAAATGGCAGTAGTAGGAAGTAATGGAGATGCTCTCCAGGAAAATAACCGTGAAATTCCATAGTTTGCAAAACTGTTGAATATCCCCAGGCGATAGAGAGTATCGCCAGCAAAAGCTCCCAGTGAGCTATGTTTGTGAGGCCTGTCTCAGGGAGACCTAGGGGTATTGTATGAAAAGATGAGAGCCTCTAGTGCCCAGCTATGGTGGCCATGAGTGCCAGCATATTTTGGGGTAAAGCCTGTCTTGCGAAGGAAATGGGGCTAGTATATAAGTTGAGCCTTGGAGGCCAACTATTATGGCCGTGAGAGCCGTAACAAAGCTGTGAGCCGTAGTGCCCAGCACTATAGGTTGTTAAGAAGAACGGGAAAGGGGAGGTCCACGTCTTGTCTATTATCCTTGATTTCTTCAGCTTTCGGAAGTGACATGGCCATCTGAGCAACGGGAAGTGGCTGAACTATACCTGCGTTATGTCTACCCTGATGAGATTGCCTAAAGTAATTGGCTCTCGTCAGATGGCATAATGAGAGTCTTAGGCCTAGGGACAAAAAGACTAAAATGCTCAAGAATGAACTATTATTTCTTGGACCTCTGAACAGGAGGTGCTATCCGGGAAGTCCGGTACACCGAGAATGTGCCTTGATTGCAAGGGGCATATGGCTGCTGAGCCTACGTCTGTCCGTATGAGTGCTTAAATGAATGTTGTTGTTGCTACTATATATATATATATATATATATATATATATATATATATATATATATATATATATATATATATATATATATATTTGCTGCTGTTGTAGGTAAAGAGAATCGCTGCCCCGAGTAATGGGTGGGATCATTATAAATGGGTCGACAATTGCTGACTGTTACCTTGTTTGCCATGTTTTGGAGGGTTGTGCTTTGCAAGTGCTGGAGAGACAAGTGGAAAGTAGCGGGCTGAAGCCCTTATTTTGCAATTGGCTGGCCCTCGACGGCCCAAAGACGAACTTTTAATGTTTTCATATGTGATCGGCCTGCGTGCCGATGTTTGTAAACCACACTTGCGAATTATAACTATAAGGCCTTAAGGACGTAGCATTTTTTGTATTTGTAATCGACATTCCTGTTATAAATATAAATGGTATTGTTTATATATAGTGGACATTCAATTGATTTGAGTTTGGGAAACCTTAAAGCTTCATCTAGAATGCTCTGAGTTGGGATTCGCAACAGTCTTTTGATTTTAACAGGTAATCCCACTACATGTCTATGGAATAGGGTATGGCGCCCCGGCCGGACCCTCTATTATATTTCATGTGACAGATGAAGGTGTTATATCACCATAGTACCTTGTTTATATATTTGGATTGATGGGTTGAGTTGGACATTGAGGCCACCACTGGTAAGAAATGGGTTGATGGATTGATGGGTTGAGTTGGACATTGCCCTTTTAAGATAATTGGACTGCCTGGTTGTGTCGGACAATGTTTTCACCACCACAGTACCTTCATGAAATAATTTGGGTCTGTAAGTTTAGGTTGGACAATGTGGCCACCGACTCAGGACCATTTCTTACCAGTGTTAATGATTCACATGAGTAAAGTTGTTAAGTCTCTTTCCTCGTATTGTATGGATATATGTTATTATGCTTACTTTTGCAGATATTATCGAAGCATGGCTTCGTTTCAGACTTGGTGCAACTTTCTTACTTTTGAACTCAATAAGTAATATTTTACCATGGTCATATGAATAATTTGTTGAGTTTTGTCAGCTTCCTTATGTTGGGTTGGTAACCCTTTATTCCTTTTTGGTTTTTGCTAACCCTTTGATCTTCGATCGCCATTTGTCTCTTCATTCTTGTTGAGGTGTTCCTTCTTTGAATGCCTCTGGTTTGAAGTAGTTGGTTGAGCGGGTAGGGTTGGTTTTGGCTAGTACTCTGCAACTGTCTTTTCCTCACTGACTGTGAGGTAGTGTTGTTGTTTAGTTCAGACATACATATTTTTAGTGGGTTTGTGTCAGGATTATTGACGCCCACTAGATTTTTGTTTAATGTTAAGTACTTGCTAACTGCTAAGTATTTTTCTATATGATTGTGTGGATTTACTTGCTCTCAGGGAAAGTTTTATACTAGGTTGCATGTTAGATATTTTAAATTATAAAAGTATTACTTTTATCACCTTATACATGTCATTTAAAAAAAACTAACATCACTATGTTTGACGAACGTAAAAGCTACTTTCATACTTATACTAAATCTAGAGTCTTTCATACCATAAGTTGTCTTATATGGATGTTTTTGCTCATGTAGGAAGTCAATTAATGCAAATAAGATATTTTCCGCAGAGCAAACTTATATTTTTAATTATGGACTAGTTGATACACTGAGTCGAGAGATACGATCATCCAAAACGTAACTTAAAACATGTTTTATTCACATCACAACTTGGTGTTTTCATAAACAGTGTTAGGATTGGAGTTTATTTGAACGTCTGCAGTTATCCCCTACATGACTGGCATCACGGCGTGTGTTTTTTCTTACTCTGATATTCATTTGAATTCGTAGAAATTGCGGGTTGTGACAGTTGGTATCAGAGGGAGGTTGCTTGATAATTGGTCAAACAACCATCCCAGGTCAGTCTTAGTTACCTTGTTCCATTGCATATACACATTGATGTGTCATCAGCACGTCTTGGCTGAAGCATGAAAACTACACTCATAAGTATGATAAGAAGTATACGAGGCATATTATGTAGTATGAGATGCATAATATGTGTTTGTATATGAATCCTTATAAGAGACAACATGTGACTGTTATGTAATATGAGATGCATAACAATCACCACATGAATGCACATTAGATTTTTCTTTTCCTTGCACGCGATATTATGTAGTATGTGATGCATAATATTTCATGTGAATGCTGCTCATAACATGCACTAAGGCCTTTATTAGATTGCATAGCACAACATGCTTGACATAGCATTGCATTAACATACATGCCAAGCTAAAGATTTACATGATGGAATATATACACACATGGTTTTGAGTCAAAAAGGAATAAGAAGTCATGCATTCAAGGTATATGCACATGAGTCAATGGGTTGACGGTATATCATCCTAAGTTGAAGCATGACATCATTAATCAAATTCATATAGCAAGTTAGCAGCTTGAGCAAGTATATGTACATGTATTGTCTGAACCAAGTTGTGTAGTTCTAGTGGTAAGCTCGGTTTTGATTAGTTGTTTGTTGTATTATTAGAATGTCGAGGTGTCCTGCGATGAGGTCGACTCCCCAGTCTGAGGGCGAGTCGTCTGGAGCTCAGAATGAGGTCGTGATAGAAGGACTGCGATAGAGCAATGACGCTCTATCTAGGTAGAAGTTGGAGATGCAGTCGCAGATTCAGGCTTTATTGTCTGTTGTTTTCGGGCAACCGATTACAGTACAAGACCCTGTTATGGTTCAAGCTATTCATGTTCCCCCCGCTCCTCTGGTGCCCCCTGCAGTGTTGCGACAAGAGATGAACTTTATCTCGCATTTCCAGTGATTAGGACCTCCTACGTACGATGGTAGAGCTGATTTAATGTCTTTGGATAATTGGATTGTCACAATCGAGGAGATGTTCTCGTACTCAGGGGTTTCTGCCGACCAGAGAGTGATGGTCGCTACCTACTAGCTAAAGGGTCTGACTAAGAGCTGGTGGTTGAGAGAAAAGGAGAACTTGAAGGATGGATGGTCATGGGAAACCTTCAAGGAGCTATTTCTAAGAAAGTTTATGCCGTCGGTCGAGCAGGACCGCTTGATGAACAATTCTCTTCTTCACAAAGAGAACTGGCGCTCCCCACGGCGATGAACTGGGCCGCACAAATCCCGGCTCAACTAGCTCCTGAAGTTGAGTCCTGAACTCTGTCAACTCTCTAGGAGCCATCCTATAAGGTGCCTGGGACACCGGCCTCGCTCCCGGTACTAGCTGAATCCTAAAATCCAAGTCTCTGGCTGGTGGTAGCCCGGGCAATTTCTCCGGAAACACGTCGGAGAAATCCCGGACCACCGGAATATCTGAAATAGAAGTCTCTGCTCCCACCATCTCAAAGCAGATAAGGTAAACTTCTTCTCCCTGCTCGTAGGCCTTCACAGCCTGTACAGAAGATAGCAATAGGTGGCAGATAGACTTAATACCTTCGATGATAACATGGGAGTCGCCATGCCTTAGTGTGATCCTCCTTGATGGGCAATCTATCTGAGCATGGTTCCGATGTAACCATGTCATGCCCAAAATCAAGTCAAAGTCCTGCAGCTTCAGAATAGTTACTGGCGCCTCAAATGCCTTGCCGCCAATCTCGGCCTCCATATCACAATTGGTAGTGGTCCACAGTTCTGACCCATCGGGTAGACGCACCCTCATCTCTAGTCTCGGAAATCTTTCCACGCCTTCAAGTTCGTCTATGAAGGCCTCAGATACGAATGAGTGCGAAGCACCCGTGTCGAAGAGGTATGTGCGGGCTTGCCGCTGATCATAACTATGCCTGAGGTTTGTTTAAGTTAAAATTAATTGTTACCCTATAGTTCCAGGTACTATATAGTTGAAAACTCAAGGAATTTAATAATAATCTTAAGTACCTGTGATAACCTCCTCGGGGTTCCTCTGCTCCGTGAGTTCCAAAGCGTATATTTGCTCCTGATTGCGTCCCCTGCCGTGATATCCCCGGCCTCGGCCTCGTCCTCGGCCTCGGCCTCGGCCTCAGCCCTGCTGTACTGGGGCCACTGGAGGTGGAGGAGGAGGAGGATGGAATCGATGCGGGCACTCTGACCTAATGTGCCCGGGCTGGCGGCATCCGTAACAAACTACCTGCCGGTGGCCATGGTCATCCTGTCTCCTCGGATCATGCACCTGTAGAGGTGGGGGAGGTAATGCTGGAGGAGTCCCCTGCTCCTGCCTGAAGTTGGGACGACGACGTCCCCCACCATTCTTGTAACCGATAGTCCCGCCTCTCTGAGAGCCCCTGCTGCTCTCTCCTGATGTTGACCCATCATACGGTCTCTTTCCTTTGCCTTGCACCATAAGCTGGTCAGCCTCCAGCTTCTTTGCCATCTCGATGATCTGCCTTGAGGTGCCATAAGAAATGAACAGCAAGGCCTGCCTCAAATCATCCCTGAGGCCCCGGTAGGACCTCTTGGCATATCTCCTATCATCGGTATCCTGAATCCCTGCGAACATGGCCAGATGAGAGAACTCTCTCTGATACTCGATCACCGATCTAGTCCCCTGCCTGAGGTTTAAAAACCTCTCCTCCAAGGCATCTCTGTCCATAACAGAGACGAAGTGATCCAAAAATACATCGCCAAACTCCTCCCATGATATGTCTGATAGCTCCCAGTCCGCATACGTAGACTCCCGCACTGATTTCCACCATCTCTTCGCATGAGCCTCTAGTGCAAAGGTGGCTAGAGGTACTGCCTCACCGACCGGGTAGCTGATGCCTGCTAAAATCTCGCGTATGGCCTCCAGCCATTCCTCCATCTTTACCGCATCCTCTGTCCCACGGTACATCGGTGGGGACAGGCTCTTGAAGGCACTTAGCCAGCTTGACCTCGGATTTGGCTGCGGAGCCGGGACTTGCTGGGATTTGAAGGCACCCAGAATCGCCGTCAAAGTTTGCCCCATCTCCGTCTGTAGGAATGGAGTGGCAGCTGGAGGGGGAGGAGCCACATTTTGCGGCGCGGCGACCTGTGGAGGTTGCATAAAGGTAAGGTTAAAACAAAACTGGCCTAACTCATTGTACTTAGTAGACTGTTTTATGTGACTTTTACACATGGGCACACCACTGCTTCCGCTGCATAGTTTGTCCGCAAACTAATGCTCGGGCGGGGGTGATCCAGTGTTGTGGACTTCTTTCTCATATGATCGTTTGTTCAAGTGATACCAGTTTGGAAGACCCCCTCCCCCTTACCAGTGAGGGCTACCGGGTCTTATGCCAAGAACCGCCGTATTACGGTGGCACTAACGCACGGGTTAGTCAACACCGCAACACGCCGATTCTGCCGGCTATTACGATCATATAACCTGTAGGCCAATAAGAGAAATAGAAGTATAACAGTGTAACAAATCTACTAGTCCACACGTCACAGAGTACATATCATATATATGGAATGAAAAGTATAAACATAGTCCACAAGAGTACAAAAATGACAGAGTAATAAGGGCTTATGCCCAGTACATCATATCGACTCTCTCTCTCAAATAAAAGCGGAAGCTATATTAATACATCAGAACTTGTCGCACCTGAGGATGCACAGTAGTGGTAGTAGCTTGATGTAGCGGTATCTGCTCCTCAAGTCCTGTCTCCTCGTCGTGCTGGTGCTCCATCTCGACGGGCTCCTAAAAATAGTATGATCACCGACCATTAGTCAAAAAGACTAAGTCGTTTCCTCCACAGCTCGCCCCGCAGCTCCTAGGCACCGAGCGGGAGGACGAAGCGGAGGACCACAAGGGGTAGCAAAAGTGGAAGCAGGTGATAAGGAAAACTATGCTATCAAGTAGAGTATAAGCAATAAATCTACACTAACAGTTCTATGTATATAGTATAAGTAAGTAAGTGCGGTATAGTAAATATGGAATTGAAAGATAGAGCAGGAAAGTAAAACTATGCTACCACTACTCTATCATCACAATTCGTACCTTAACTTATAAAAATGCCCATACAAATTTATAAGTTATGGTTTCCAGGAAATTTAACTTATCATATAAAAGAGCTCATACTAATTTATATGATAAGGATCTATGAAGCGTATGACCTAATATGAATGAATGTTATGATGCAATTTATGCACAGACAAGTGCAACTCACACACAACGACTCTGTGATCACAGACCTTTAGTTCCCACTTTTAGAGAGCTAGCATCACTCTCGGGTACCACCGTTGTGGCTACGACAGCACTGGAGCGGGCGTCTCCACTTCTAGGTCGGTATGCACACTACCAAACCTTAGACCCCTCTCATACGCCTCTGTACACGTCCAAGGTGCACTCTAGAGTCTCTGCGTACGTACTTTGCTGACAACCCGTCAGTCTTGTTAGGTCGGATGTGCGTTATCGGGGATCGTCCTCCAGACCGCAGTGTAAAACAACCCACTGGCCCCTCTAACCCTCACAACTGCCTAGTGCACCGTACTGCCATCGGTGTGACGAACGGCCAGTACAGCATGCCCCACAACTATATTTATGCACATGCAAGTATTTCATCCCGAGCCTTTAGCTCGCAGGACCAACCCGTCTTGAATGTCTCAAACCCTACACGGGTGAGCATTTAACACAATCCCTCCAACCCATCACGAGTGAGCATATTACATATGGGGGTGTGTTACACGTGCAGTTCTAAGTGGCTGTATTGGTATAGGTTTTTGTTCGCTCGCTTTGTTTGTGTGTAGCCTTCATGTTTATCATTGACTACCATACCTTAGCCTAAGCCCCATCCTCTCCTACAAGTCCTACTGATTCACGCTTGAGTCTAACCCGCGCCGTGGAGAGAGTGTGAACGTGCAAGCGTATGGTCCCCGACATTGGTGGATTCCTTTGGAGGTGATCCTGAGCCCCGATCTATGGCAATGCTCACCTTAGTGGCTGCCTACTTTCTTCCTACACACGATTGTAAGATTCTCCAGAATTCTAATTTTGAGCAAATACAATATTTATTCACGCCTATCGAATAGTTTAAACTACGTAGTATAATGAAAAAGTTTTTCTATTATATCTTCTATGCCCATGATGTATTTGATTTCTCGTCTTAGTTTTTTTTGAAATTTCCGGGCTAGCTAGCAATTTTCTAGTTCACGGAGTGATGATTTGCTCGGGACGTGCAAATGGTTAAGTCTGGGGGTGTGATGCGTCCAAATTGTACACTGATTTTTGGACTCATCTGGGCCAGTTTTATCGTCTTAGCACTGCACTTGAGAGCTATTACTGCTTATATTTGTTTACGTGCTTATTTCATGATTAAGTGCACTGTTGGCCCGTTTCTGTGTGCTTTATTTGTTTCTGTGTTTTTGTTACTCTTCAGCCGTATATTGAGAATGTGGTGTACACTTTTGGTGGCCTATCTGCCTCTTCTGCTAGTGCATGGGTCGTGTGCATGCACTGGAACCGCTCGGGAGACCCCGACGACACAGGAACACTGCGCACAATCACTGGACTTACTGCGCACGACCACTGGTCGTGCGCCCCCGATCGTGCACATTATATTCTCCTTTTTCCTAATTCTGCCCGGGTAATCGCACGAGCACTGGCCGTAGTGCTCACGACCACTGGTCGTGCGCCACTGCTCGTGCGCGTTTACCCCTTGCTTTCTGCAAAGCTCATCCCCAGCACCACCATGATCCAAAATATAACACCTGATCATATCTTCTATGATATGATTTACTCTTTCCGTCTGACCATTCGTCTGCGGATGATAGGCGGTGGAATACCTTAAATCGGTACCCAACCACTCCTGTAAACTTTTCCAAAAGCGAGACGTAAATCTAGAGTCCCGATCTGATACAATGCTAACAGGCAATCCATGTAACCTGATGACCTCTTCAAGCTATAGCTCAGCTCTCTTCTTCGTCGAATACCCAATCTTAAACGGAACAAAGTGAGCACACTTTGTCAATCTGTCAACTATCACCCAAACAAAGTCATGCCCACTGGGAGATTTTGGTAGACCGGTGATGTGAAATCCATTGAAATACTCTCTCATTTCCAACTTGGAATATCAAGCGGTGTCGACTTACCACCAGGCCTTCTATGATCAGACTTAACATGCTGACACGTATAACATTCTGATATAAACTTCGCGATATCGTTCTTCATCCTTGACCACCAAATTATTTGCTTTAGATCCTTATACATCTTAGTGGAACAAGGGTTGTAGGCTACACTTGAACCATGAGCTTCAGCACAGATCTTAGCCCGAATGTCGCCAAAGGCGGGGACGCAAAATCTACCCCGATACCTCAAGGTATCCAACTCGTCTAAGGAGAAATCTGGTAGCTCTCCCTTCACGGTTCTATTCCTGAGGTGCAACAAATCAGGATCATCTTTCTGATGTGCTCGAGTAAGGGAAATCCAAGAGGGTTCTTCCGCTTCCAAACTAGTAGGCAAATTACGACTCCCAACCTCAATATCCATCAACAAAAATTCTTCTACCAAGGACTGTACCGAAAATTAAAAATGTTAGCGGACTTTCTACTCAAAGCATCGGCTACTACATTAGCGTTTCCTGGATGATAAAGAATTTCCACTTCATAATCCACCACATATTCTAACTAGCAACGTTGGCGCAGATTTAGTTCTTTCTGAGTTAAGACGTACTTCAAACTCTTATGATCCGTATAGATCTTGCACAATGTGCCATACAATAAGTGTCGCCACAGCTTCAGCGCATAAATTACGGCAGCAAACTCCAAATCGTGCGTAGGATAATTTCTCTCGTGAATCTTTAGTTTCCTCGATCCATACGCGATCACTTTACCATCTTGCATTAAAACACAACCAAGTCCGATGTGTGATGCATCGACATACACAGCATACTCAATTCCTTCAGTAGGTAAGGTTAAAATTTGGGCAGTACACAGTCTCTCTTAAACTCTTGGAAAGCCTCTTCATACTTATCACTCCAAATAAATGCAGTATTCTTCTGAGTAAGTCTAGTTAGAGGAGCAGACAACACCGAAATTCCTTCCACGAATCTTCTATAATAGCCAGCTAGGCCTAAAAAGCTCCTAATCTCCTTAGGTGTAGAAGGTCTCTCCCATTCCATCACAGCAGAAATCTTGATCGGGTCTACAGAAATAATGTCCTTGCTTACAACATGACCCAGAAAGGACACCTGAGGTCGCCAGAACTCACACTTGCTCAACTTTGCATATAACTTATGCTCCATCAGGGTCGACAAAACCAAATGCAAATGTTGAGTATGCTCCTCAACATTGCGGGAATACACCAAGACATCATCTATGAACACAAAAATAAATCGGTCCAAGAAATCCGTAAACACCATATTCATCAAATCCATGAAAGCAGAGGGTGCATTGGTTAAACCAAAAGACATCACCAAAAACTCATAATTTCCATGCCGCGAACGAAAAGTGGTTCGTGGAATATCTGCCTCATGAATTCTCAACTGGTGGTACCCTGAGCGAAGATCGATCTTTAAAAATACCGAGCTACCACGCAACTGATCGAACAGATCGTCAATCCTTGGCAGGGGATATCTATTCTTAATGGTTACCTTGTTCAATTCCCTGTAATCGATGCAAAGCCTCATCGATCCATCTTTCTTCTTGACGAACAAAATAGGAGCACCCCATGGAGAAGAACTTGGTCTAATAAAACCACAACTCATCAAATCATCGAGCAGAGTATGCAACGCATCCAACTCATGCAGAGCCATACGGTATGGTGCTTTGGTAATAGGACGAGTACCTGGCTTGAGGTCTATCACAAACTTTATCTCCCTTTTAGGAGTAAGTCCTGGTAGGCTATCAGGAAAGACATCTGGAAACTCTTGCACCACAAAGACATCCTCAAGATATGGTGTAACAAAAGCTATTTCTAGAGCAGAAATAGAAACAAAAAATTCATCGCAACCAGACTCTATAGCACGACAAGCACGTACGACAGAAATGACATGGGAAACTCTGTCCTGAAATCCATAGACGCTCATAGGTTGTCCGTCGTCTATCCTGAAATCCAGTTGCTTAGCCTTGCACTGGATGACCGCATCATACTTGGAGTCCTGAAAACCATGTCCAAAATCAAATCGAAATCAGCCAGATCTAAAATCATCAGATCTGCAAAGGCCAGAAAATTGCAAAGATAAATAGGGCATCTCAGAACTCCTTGATTAGATATCACCGAAATACCGGAAGGGAGCTTGACATTGAAGGAGACTCCTAATTGATCCACATCCAGGCAATCTTTATCAACAAACCTCCGGGCCACGAAGGAATGGGTGGCACCTGAATCGAAAAGAACGTGCACCCACCTATTCCGCACCTTAAACTCCCCTAAAATCATAACATACATAACTAAACGAAAGATAACTAGGGAAATAATGACAAATAATAAAGATAAATTAAATTATGTCTAACCTGTTATCACTTGCGTAGAGGTTTGGGCTTCCTCGCTGGTCATCACGTTCAACTTTCCTTTTCTTTTATCCAGGTTTTGTGGCGGCGGAAGAGCTCGAAGCGGGGCAGGCTGCAATGGGGACTGAACCTGGGGGCACGAAGACTTCTGGTGTCCCTTCTACCTGTAATGGAAGCAAATCCTTTCTTTCATCCAGCACCGACTCACATCATGACCTTTTCTTGCACAGACGAGCACAATAACTCTCTCTTGTGTGCACCGTGGATGGTGTGCACCTGCTGCTGCTTCAAGGTGGCAGTCCTCTTGAAACACCTTTCATAGGGGTAGCCACGACGACCACAGAAGCTACTCACTTCCTTACTTTTCTTCTTCGAAGAAGGGTCAGATGCCCTGCAGCTTCCATCCTCAATGCCTTTCCTTTTCACTTTCCTCGCCGCAGCACTGCAGTTCTTGGCATTTTCAATCGCCTCCACTTTCAAAGCAGCTTCCACTGTGTCAACATAACTTTCAGCCCGGTAAGAGCATACCAACTGCTGGACATTGATTCTTAGTCCTCCAAGGAAACGCTTCACTCTACCCTCCTCAGAAGCTACCAAATCTGGAGCAAACCTACTCAATTTGCTAAACTCAATCTCGTACTCGCTCAGCAAGAAGTTATTCATCAAGCGGTCTTGCTCGACTGAGGGTAGAAACTTCTTCAGCAGCATCTTCTTAAAAGATTCCCAAGAACAGGGCAATCATCACCTTTTGTGCTTCTAGAATTTCGGAATACGAAAACATCTCCTCAATGGAGATGATCTAATCATCTATAATCATAAAGTCAGCACTCCCGTCGTAGGTGGGTGGTCCCAACCGCTACAAGTGCGATATGAAATTCATTTTTGGTGGTATCGCCATCGGCGGCACCAGAGGAGCAGGGTTATCGGGCACGACTTGGCCCAAGGCAGGCTCTTGCACTAAAGGTTGTTGCGCTGGAGCGGCAGACATCAAAGACTCAATTTGTGATTGCATCGCAACCAATTATCTCGACAGAGCCTCATTGCTCTGACGCAAACCCTCGATAATCGCATCACTTTTCGCACTTGATGATTCACCCTCCGACTGGGGAGTCAACCTCATCGCGGGACGCTTTGGCGGCATTTCTAAAAAGCAAACGAACAACTCATCAAAATCCTAGCTTACAACAAAGACACTCAACTAGTTCAGGCCACACTTATAAGACACTTGCTTATGCTGTAACTTGCTCTGGGATTTTATAATGATGTTATGTCCTACTTAGGATGATATCCTCTCATCCTATTGACTCTTGTGCCTATGACATGAATGCATGTATTCTTTATTCTCATTTAAAATCATGTGTGTACATGTGTCGTCATGTAAACCTTAACTTAGCACGCGTGCTTATGCGATGATATGTAATGTATATAGTGTTATGCATTATAAAAAGGCCCTAATGCATAATATGAGCGGCGTATACATGAAATGTTATGCATCTCATACTACATAACATCGCATGCAACGAGAAAAAAAACGTGCTAATGGGCACCCATGTGATGGTGGTTATGCATCACATACTACATAACCGTCACATGTTGCCACCTATGGTGGATCCATATACAAACACATATTATGCATCACATACTACATAATATGCCACATATACTTCTTATCATGCTATGAGTGTAGTGACTATGCTTCGGCTAAGGCGTACTGATGACACATCGATGTGTGTATGAAATGTCACTAAACAACCTACACTAACAAGGGAAGGTTGCCCGACCAATTGTCAAGAACCTGGCTCTGATACCAACTGTCACAACCCGCATTTTCGCCACATATAAAAACTTATTAGAGTAAGGGAAAATGCGCGTCATGATGCCACGTCAGCAGGGGATAACTGCGGATGCTCAGGCAGACACCAGCCTAATCATGAAGAAAGATTCTTTAAGTTATTTTAAGGAAAATCAGTTAAGTGAAATAGTTAGCCATATCCCTCGGCTTAGTGGCTCATTTAGTCCACGAATCAAAATATAATTATACGCTGCGGAAAAATACTTGTTTAGATTGACTCAAACATCCTACATGAGTATAAACGTCCCCAATAAACAACTCATGCTATGCAAGACTCTAGATTTATAATAGTAGTAAAAGGATAGCTTTTACGGTCGCCAAATATAACAAGTTAGATTTTTTAAATTATGCAGTACATGAAGTAGTAGTAGTAGATTTTTTTCTTAAAAATACCTAACATGCATTCCTAGCATAAATCATCCCAGAGAGCAAGTAATCCACATCCACATATAGAAAACTAAGCAGCTAACAAGTATCTAAAAAATAACAATTCCGTGGGCGCCAACAAACTGACACGAACCCACTAACAGAAAAGTAAGTCTGAACCAGTAACTAAAATAAACCACAATCTACCTCGCTGAGATGAGGTAACAACCACGGCTAACACTGCCGCCCAGAAACTCCAAAACTAGCTCTGCTATCTGCTATTGCTCTGAATCCGAGACATTCCAAAGATAGAACAGCTCAGCAAGAAGGTACAAATTGTGACAGAAAATAATAAGCCAAAATAAACAAAGGTCAAAAGGAGTAACAACCCAAGACCAATAATACTCAAATAAAAGACAAAAAGAGGAACAAGTAATCATCAGGAAAGAGAACTCTTACTTGATTCGTCACGTACAACCATAGTACACCAGACGCACGAGGCTATAAGGTGACAACATGAATAATTCATAAGGAAGAAATACAAAACCTTTATTAAGCACCTATGGTCGACTGTACCTTAAAACACGGGCGAGGTGGTCACTCATTGAGAAACAACCAAAAACACGGGCGAGGTGGTCACTCTTGGGCACACCCACACGAATATCAAATCTGTCTAACAGCGAGGGAGTCTCAAACTCTCCACCATACACCGGTGATACCCAAAAACCATGTAGACTTCCACATGACACTAATGAAGGAAACAAACACTGCGGAGGTGGAATCGTCCACTAACTCCCGCAATCAAGAAAACCACCAAGAAAATGACACATATCTTGAGATTTGGCTGGTCAGATTCTACTTGACATTACTAGATACAAGACATGGTTGATCACTCTTAGGAACGATTTACAAACCTAATTAAACTCTAATACGTTCAATAACGATAAATAAGACGTTTAAACCATCAATAAGACACATCAAGAACGATCGAACATATCCGGACAAAAATTGAGTTCACCATGACAAAACATTACAACATCGTGTGATCATTGAGAAGGTTAATCATAACAATAATTTGGAAGAATAAGTGTAGAAAATTTTAAAGAACATGAAAAAACATAGCATTACCATCCAATCGGACAAGGAGAAATGAGGGGAAACCACCACTTGCCTTGGTTTATCCGGAAAAGTCCACTGAATCACTCCACGTCGTAGATCGGGGCAAAAAGATGCAAGAGGAGTTGAAATCTAGACAAAAATGGCTGAAATAGAGGTTAGAGACGAAAAACCCTAACGAGGAAACTCAAGAAATGGGGAAGATATTACCACGATGGCGTAGCCCTCGGCGAGAGCTTTCCGGATCTATGATCCGTTGAAGATTTCCAGCACCGGGGAACCGTCGGCGACCACCGGAAGATTCACGAAAAAGAAACTCTCTCTCTCACTTGCTGCTCTGGTTCGGGAGGAAAATAACGGAGAAGATGAAGACTGGTTCTAAAACCTAAGTCCAGGAATATATATAATATATATATATATATATATATATATATAAGTTTTGTCAAAAAAAAAACGTGTTATTACGAGCCGTTTCGCAGAAACAACAAATAGAGGTGTAGGACCACTCCAAATCGAAAAGTGACCAACATGAAAGTTGTAGATCTCGTCGAGACGAACAAATTTCATGTTGACCATTTTGTTGTACGACACAGTTTTGACCCTCAACACGGCGCCTGAACATAAGCGACAGGGAACTACTTGAGATGAATAAGGCTACTCGAGTATATGAGGGCAAAGTACTTGAGAGGAACTTAAACTACTCGATTAAAATCAGTAGGACTCGAGAGAATTCAATATTACTCGAGAAAAAAATCATTATACTCGAGATAAAACAATAGTACTCGAGTAGGTCAAGAGTACCGAGTAGAAATCAATAATACGACTTATTTACGAGCAGTTTTGGGAAAATCAAAAATGGAGGTTGATGATGACTTCGAATCAAAAATTGCCCAACATGAAAGTTGTATATCTCGTCGAGTCGAAAAAATTTCTTGTTGACCATTTGTTTGCACGACATTATATTGACCCTGAAAATAGCGCCCGAACTCCGACTGAATTGAACAACTCGAGTAGGTCCATAAATTTACTCGAGTAGGTCCATAAATTTACTCGAGTAGGGAGAAAGAATCACTCGAGAGGCAGAAATAATATACTCGAGTGGATAATTCCATGAATAGAGAACGTACACGAGTGCAGGAAAAATATCACGAGTAGTTATTTCCATGAACACGAGACAGGAAAAGAAATTACACGAGTAGTTATTGTATGATAAACATTTTTTTTGCAAATCCACCCTTTTGATCAAATTATATGAATGAATAGTGTTTTTCATTTTTCAATAGTAAATTAATATTAAAATAATCATTTTTATATATTTTTGAATAAGAAAACACAAGTTCAAAACGGAGGGCCAAACGCGCGCCGAATTGAACGAAACTCGCACCGTAGACGAACATTGACGCTACGAACACAACGGCGAAGTCAAAAACAAAATCCGACAACCCATTCCCGAGATATTAATCTTCAAAGTATACGGCGAAAATAAACAATCAAAACTTCAATCGCGCGGCGAGACTCCAAAAATGCTCGGATTGCGACGAAACTTGACGAGCAAGTCCAAAATTACATAACTTAAATTCCAAATGCAAGATTTTCCCATTACAACAAGAATTCAGCCGACTCGACTGCACCGACGCCAAAATGCCTTAACAGCATTGCGCTGCCAACTCGACGTTAAAAGTAACGCCACGACGTCATAAATATGACGATGCACATTTTAATAAAATCATCGAAAAATCGGGGGCGTTACAGTCGCATCCTTGGCAAGAGATAGCCATGACAGGTGTTGTAGTGGGAACAGCTGATCCAAGAGCGAAGATTCCACGGGTGTTCCGTTGGGTATTTCTCCCAGCAGTCCAGTATATGTTGTGTGAGGCAGTATCTTGCAGAAGCCTCGGTGCTACCTCAGGTGTAAGGTTCATCAACGATCCTCCAGCAGCAGCGTCAATCATTTCCCTATAATTGGGCTCGATGGCAAAGTAGAACTGGCACACCTTGTTCCAAGGCTCGAACTCATGGTTTGGGCATTTCCTCACCAAATCATTGAAGCACTCCCACTCCTCTGCAAGGCTCTCCTGATCAAACTGGCAGAAGTTACCTATATCCCGGCGCAGGTTCACAATCTTGTCTATAGGGTTGAACTTCTCCAGGAATCGCGCGGTTAAAGCATCCCAAGTTGTAGCAATTCCTGGAGATAAGCTATGTAGCCACACCTTGGCTTTATCACGTAGTGAAAATGGAAATAGCTTCATCTTCAACATTTGGTCGAGTATTCCGCCATTACGGAAGGTCCAACATATCTCAGAAAAATCTGAGAGATACATATGTGGGTCCTCGCTCGGCAAACCGGAGAACTGAGTGTTGTTGTGTATCATGTTCACAATAGCTGGTTTGATTTCAAAATGCAAATTAGGGATGGCCGGCCCAAAAGCTGGATACAAACTCCCAACAGTGGGTGTAGTGTAGTCTCTCATCGTGCGAGGCCTCAGCCTTTTCACCTCATTCTCATCAACATGATTCCCTCCAGCAGCAGCTTCATTCCCTCTCGGACCAGCACTAAGCATTGGATGTCCATGCCAGTTTCCAATGTCCTCATAAGCGTTTGCCCCTAAGATGGGCTCTTCTCCTCTTCCATGGCCTCCAACCTGAATTAGATTGTTATCCATCTCTAGCCAAGTGTTTGCAGTACGCCTCCGTGCTCGAGTGGTCCTCTCTATTTCAGGATCGTAAGCAAGCAACTCTCCCGATCCTTGTCTCTGCATACACCAAAGATGACAACAAAACAAAAAGTCAAAAACAACAACTCTTTAGTAACTACCTTCGACAACCCAGATCACTTACGCCTACACTCCCCGGCAATGGCGTCAAAAACTTGTTGCATCGTCGGCAAGTGCACCGGTAATAATTTGGGAATACCTTCCCTGAATGTCGATCTTGAGGGAATACAGGAAGGGTACATGATAACATCATAGAGAGATCGTTACTAAAAGTTTTTAAGAAACAAACGAGGGGGTTTGATTTTGATTCCTAAGTTAACAACAAAAAGAAAACTAATATGAGTCGTAAGCACCGCTTCGCTTGGCGGATGAAACTAATGCAGACCGATATGTCGTGCCTCGTTGGGCGGATGGACGGAGAGCAAGCGGATTGGATGAACACCTTGTGGAAAGTGAGGGTCGTAATCACCTCTTCATCCACCAACTCTAGCCTTTGTTATAGTGGTTCTAGAGCGTGAGTGGAATGGATGTGAGTGGTGGCGAGTGCATCACAGCAAATAACAGAGCTTATAACTAACCCAAGAAAACTTCATTCATAGACAAATAAAGGTAAGTTTAGGTTCATTACAAGCTTAAGAGTACATTCCATAAAGAGAAGAGGTAGAATAAACCAAAAGGGGGGGAAAGTGTAGTCGTGGTTCTTAGCCGGAGTGGTGGCCTGTCAGTCCACTTCACGACTCTGACCATGGTTGCTACCGGATGCAAATGGGTTCTCAATCCACTTGTCTTCCTCCTTCTTTCCTTTCCTTCAATACTTTCTCCCTTTTTGCTCAAATGAAAAGTACCAAAAGATCTCGTTGCTCGCTGCTGGTTGTCGGGAACTCTCCAAGGTTAAAGATGACTTCGGATGGCCAGAGAATGCTTCCCGTGGGTGGAGATGAGTGGAGGAACTGTGGGGCGAAGAATGGCGCTTCCGCGCGGAACATCAGAGCGAAAAATAAAAAAGTGTGCCCTAATTCGAGGAGCAGGGCCTTAAATGCGGAAGAAAATCATTAGATCACACGATCAGTGGCGTACGACAGGTGGTCCTCCGCACTGACGGTCGATGATCGTGTGCTCTGCTCCAGAGAAACCTATAGATGGACAAAATAAAATCACTATATATGAGCACGATCGTGCGATTGACGATGGCAGAACTTCATAAAAACTGGAATAATGAACACGAGCAGTGGTGGACGACCAGCGGTCGTGTACACTATGTCCAATAGTCGTGCGGTTGCCCAGGCAGAACTTGGAAAATGGAGAATATAGTGCGCACGATCAGTGGTGCACGACCAATTGTCGTGCTCAATAGATCCAGTGATCGTGCGCAGTGCTCTTGTACCGTGTGGGATTTCCTAAAAAATCCCGAAACACGCACACGACCACTAGACCTGCAATAGAAACAGAGAAGCCACCAGAAAGGGCACACCATATTCTCCATACACAGAAAACACCAAGTATGGCAAAAGTACAAAAACTATGAAATCACACTAAAAATCGGCCTAAAGTGCACTTAACATGAAATGGACATAGTAACGAATATGAACAATTATGGCTCTCAAGTGTAGTGCATGTTAACCACTCAGTCCGCAACATCCTGCAAGATGCCAACCCCCCCCCCCCCCCTTTCAACACTCGCGGACTCAATTGGGCAGTCCGCCCAGTCCGGCAAAGTAACCAATCGGCCAAGGATGGTCCCCCAGAAGCGGACTCAAGGATCTGTTCGCTCAGTCCGCCACGACTTGGGATCTCTGGATTCTCTACAACGGCGGACGCAATGTCTCGTCCGCCCAGCGCCACTATCCTCCAGCAGGATCGCGCCTAGTAGTAGACGGGAGCTCAGCACGTGAGCCCAGTCCGCCCCTTTAGCGCGGACTGGCGTGTTCTTTCTTTTGGCTTCCCGTCACCGCTGCTCGGTTCTCCTGTACCCCGGGCAGCCGGTTATTTTTAGCCCTGCCCGTTTGGGCAGGCCTCCTATCCTATAAATAGGGGGGAGGTGGTGCACCCAAGGTACGCTGACTCGGACCCAGGAGCCTACTTGTTAAAGGCTGCGGACTCGAATCTTGTGCCTTGCGGACTCCTCCTCGCTCTGCTATTGTCAACCTTTTCCTTTCACCCGTAACCAAATCTTTCTTGAATCAAGGGAAAGCCCGTCGCAAGAGAGGCATTCAGGCCGCGACGGGCGAAGTCTGTTGTTGCCGTGGCTCATGGCCCTGCTGTTCTTCTTGCCTTCATCCGCTTAGTAGATTACTACTCGCAGTCTCTCGATTCCCCGGTGTTCGAACCGTTAGCTGGTGGTGCTCGACCCCCCCTTTATGTTTTCGTGCATCAACAGTTAACACGCGACCTTCAGATCTGAGTAGTGTTTTGAATTCAGCGGACAGAAATGTCAGACCGCAGAGCCTGCTCTTCAGACTGCTCCAGTTTGTTGGGTACATTGGTCAAATGTATCTGATTTGAAGAAGCCTCACCCATCTCAATGATATACATCATAATGTATTTGATGTATGTTTGAGTTACTTGTGCAGGTTAGGTATTCACTGGACTGAAGCTAAAAATTTCTAAGTCCATGTGTCGACACCCAGAGGGAAAGTGTCGACACTTGAGAAAGCTTGTGTCGACACCCAGACAAGCAGTGTCGACACTTGGAGTCATTTGTGTGACACCTGGGATGAAGAGTCGACACCAGACAGAGAGTGTCGACACTTGGAGATGTGTCGACACTCAGTGAAGAAAAGTGCAGACAGAAAGTGTCGACACAAGGAGCTGTGTCGACACCCAGTGAAGCAGTGTCTGCACCGAAAGTGTCGACACTTGGAGCTGTGTCGACACTCAGCAAAAGTCTGCAGAGTCCAAGTACAAGTGTCAACACTCAACACAATGTGTCGACACTATGCAGAAGAGTCAACATTAAAGTAAGTGTCGACACTCAAACAATGTGTCGACACTATGCAGGAGAGTCAGCATTTTGAAGAATGTGTCGACACTCAGCACAAGTGTCGACACACTACCAGAAGAATATCAAACACTTGAAGTAAGTGTCGACACCCAGCACAATGTGTCGACACTTAGCTAAAGACTCAACACTTGTAGAAAAGTGTCGACACAAGGAGCTGTGTCGACACTTAGCAAAGAACAGAAATATCTACAAAATATTCTAAGTACAAGTGTCGACACTAAGGGAATGTGTCGACACTCAGCTGAAGAATCTATATTGAAGACTTGTGTCGACACCCAGAAGCAGTGTCGACACTTGACAGATTCAACACAAGAAGTTGTGTCGACACAAAAGAGATGTGTCGACACTTAGAAGAATACAGTTAAAGAATGAAGAACAAGTACTTGTGTCGACACTCAATTTCAGTGTCGACACATGCAGAAGAATCTGTGTCGAGACATACAAGGAGTTGTGTCGACACCTTGTAGAACTTGTGTCGACACTTATACAGCATGTGTCGACACTTGGTTATAAGTGTCGACACTTAAGAACAGAAAGTCTCGACACTATTGACAGTAGAGAATTTCAGAAGTGACTGGTTGACATGACAGCTGGATCCAGCCGGTCTAAGCAACTGTCAGGGAAGTCAGAAGTCTGTTATGAAGGACCAGCCGGTTACATGAGAATGCCTATTAAATAGGGCACTCACAGTTTTACAGAAACTGTTGTTGAAGCTATTGAAGGTAATTGATCAGATTATTCAAGTAATCAGAAAAGTGGTACACAGAGTATCACACAAGAAGATCTGGCAGTCCAACTGCAGATCTAAGAATTTGGAGAGAGAGAGCTCAATCAAGAATTCAGTCATTGGAACTAGGCTGAGAAGAAGGATTCAGAGGCATCGGATCTTAAGAAGCAGAGGTCAAGGAACAACTGCAGAGGATTCAGACTTATTCAGTTCTACTCAAGAAGCTTTGAAGGAAGCTAAGTCAGTTTGGATCTATCTGAGTTCTTCCAAGAACTCAGCAAGAAACTCACAACTCCTCTCTTATTTTCTGAGTTGTTGAGTTATTTGTTGTAATACTATTTTAACTTGTAGGATCTTTGATCTGAGTGCATTGTAAGCCTAATTTATAAAGGCTGAGGGTAGGGCTTGAGAGCCTGAGTGTAGGAGTTGAAGAACTCTGAGTGTAGGCCTTGATTGGCTGAGTGTAGGCCTGGGTGGCTGAGTGTAGGCCTTTGTGGCTGAGTGTAGCCTTTGGAGAAAGCTGAGGTGTAAGGCTTTGGGCCTGAGGTGTAGGAAACCTATTTGGGTTCTGAGACAGTGGAGAAGTTTGGCCGAATCTAGTACACTGCTAGATAGGCGAAGGGGGAAAGTGGATGTACCCAAAGATTGGGGAACCACTATTAAATCATTGTGTGCTGTGCTGTGAATGTGCTGTGTATGTTTGATTTTTGCTGATTGCTGTAATAGACTACTTAGAAATCTGTGATATAACTGTTTGGCTGCCAACAAAGTTAGAAAAGGATTAGGTCACCTATTCACCCCCCCCTCTAGGTGTTTAGGTACCATATCTTTCAAGTGGTATCAGAGCCAGGTTCCTCAAAACAAGGACTAACAGTCTAAGGAGATCCTGTTTGGCAGAAACAGTCTAAGTCAGAAAACAGCTTCAAGAAAATCAAGAACCATGGGTTCCTTTGAAAATCATAAAGAATTGGGTTCCATGAAATTACCTATTTGCAGAAAGGGAAATTTTTGGGATCTGGAAAGAGAGGGTAAGGCTATTCATGGAGGCCTCAGACCCTAGAATATACATCACAGTAAAGGGGCCTTATGTGCCAATGAAGATCTCAGTATTGGATGCAAATCAGAAGACTCCAAAGGATTTCTCTGAGATGACAAGGATGAAATTGTCCTAGCCACTATGGACAAGAGGGCACAAAACATAATAGTGAGTGCCATTGATGATGCAACTTTTCAGAACTTAATTCACTGTAAAACAGCAAAGAAATGTGGGATACCCTCATTGTCTATATGGAAGGTTCTGAAGAAGTTAGGCAAGATAGGAAGTCCTTGCTTAATCAAGATATGAGAGCTTTAGGCAAGGCAAGGGAGATAGCATCATGAATGCTACAAGAAGTTCTATAGAATAGTTAATGAACTTATGTCTTATGGAAGAGAGTTCAGCAACTATGAACTAAATGACAAATTCCTAAGGTCCCTAACCAAAGATTGGGACACCAAGATCTGTGTCATAAGAGAAATGGCAAAGTTGGGAGAAATTCCTCCTCCTACACTGTTTGGCAAGTTATTGTCATATGAGATGCAGCTGACAGTAAGGAAAGAGGAGGAGAAATCTTCTAGGACTGAGCACAAGGAAAGGACTGTTGCCTTCAAGACAGAAGTTCAGAAAATGCAGAACTAAGTCATCAACTCCACCTCCAAAGGTAGTTGAATCTGAGTCAGAAGGGTCTGTCAGTACAAAGTCTACAAGCAGTGAAAGTGATGAAGACTTTGCTGCCTTCACTAGACACTTTCAGAAATTCCTGAAAAAGAAACAGTGGAGGTCCAGACCATCTACTTACAAGGGAAAAGAAGTCTTGTATCAGGAGAAAAAGCCTTCTAAGAAGGACAGGAAGAAGACAAAGACAAGCAAGGCAACTGGATCAAAGATTGTGTGCTACTGCTGCAATAGACAGGGTCATGTCATTGCTGATTGTCCTGAGAAAAGAAAAGAATCCAGTGACAGGAAAAAGACTCACTTCAAAGGGAAGAAAGAGAAGTCTTTTGTTGCCAAGAATGAGAAGACTCTTTCAGATATTTCTTCTTCAGACACTGATACTGATGCTGAAGCCTACATAGGGCTATTTGCTGAGAAGAAGAAGAAGAATTTATGCAGATCTTGGAGTCAATTTATGAACAAGAAGACTGCCAGTGCCAAGGACTGATGTCATTGACTGAGAGTACCAAAATCCTGGAGCAGCCAGGACCTAGTCAGGTACAAAGTCCAACTCTAAGTTCAGTTTCTTGTTCTAGTTCAAAATCAGAATCATCTTCATCAAATGATGGAAGTGGTTCTGAGTCTGAGGATGATATTCATCAGCTCATAGATGAATATAAGGTGCTGTTACAGGCTTATAAGAAAAGCAAGTCCCTTGCCAAAGTCAGGCAAAGGAAATTGCTAATCTAAAAGCTGCTGCAACAGACCTTGAGAAGCAGTATGATCAAAAACTGAATGAAGTAGCCAGGCTGAAACACATTACAGTGATTCAGATGGGTACTATTACATTTAAGAATGATCAAATTAAGAGACTGGAGACAAATCTTCAGAAAGAGAGAGAACTGGTTGCAAAGTTTTCAAAGCCTAAATCAGTTCTACTTTGATTGATGATTTTATTCATCACAAAGGCAAGGCTGGACTGGGTTTTGTTAAACCTGCTAGGACTGTTCAGGATCAGTCCAGCCCAAGGGCAAGGCCCCAACATTCAATCAGTCAGCTGTAGTTAAGACAGCAAAGTCTGTACCTAAGCAAAGGTACAATAAGTTTGAATGTTGGTGTTTGTGGCAAGGTTGGCCACTTTGCCTTGGATTGTTGGCATAATGCCAGTGCCAAGTTGAGTAGCAAGTTACCTGGTGGAAAGCCAGTAGGTAGCTGTGTCATGTTGCAAACTAACATTCACCAAGGACCCAAGTTTACTTTGGGTTCTAAGGTTCATTAATTTGTTTTGCAGGTGAATCCAAGTGGCCATACCCAACATGGTACTTGGATAGTGGATGTTCCAGACATATGACTGGAACAAGGGGACTACTGAAGGACTATATTCCAATCAAAAATGGTCCTAAAGTGACCTTTGGTGGTTCTGAAAAAGGAATCATCAAAGGGTTTGGTAACATTTCTTCAAACCTTGTTACCATTACTCAAGTGGCTTATGTTAAAGGGTTGAAACACAACCTTATAAGTATAAGTCAGTTAAGTGATGTAGGGTATGACATCTCATTTGTTAAAAATGGTTGTCATATCAAGAGGTCAAGTGATCAAGAGATCATTTTGACAGGATATAGAAAGAGGAATGTCTACTGTCTAGACATTATGATTGAGAACAATGGTTTCTCCTGTTTATCTTGTAGCTGATGAGACAGTCTCTATTGTGTCAAGTGGCACAAGAGGCTAGCTCATCTTAACTACAAGACTATTAAGCAAACTCTTTAGCAAAGAGTTAGTGAGGAATGGTCCTCAAGTTAAGTGTGTTAAAGATGGCATTTGCATCAGCTTGTCAAAAGGGCAAGCAGACTCAAAATCCACCTTTAAAAGCATTGAGAACAAAGATGCTGTGAGGTGCTTATACTCTCCTTGCATATGGATCCTCTTTGGTCCAATGCCAGTTCACAGCTTAGGTAGGAAGGTCTATACCTTTGTTAGTTGTTGATGACTACTCAGGTTTTCCTGGTGTTCTTCTTAAGACAGAAATCTGAAACACCTAGTGTCTTCTACAGCTTTGTCAAGCAAATTCAGAATGAAAAAATAGTACTGTGGTCAAAATTAGAAGTGACCATGGTACTGAGTTTCAATCTGAAAGCATGACAAAACTATGTGAAGACTTTGAGATATTTCAAGAATTCTCTTCACCTAAAACACCTCAGCAAAATGGCATTGCTGAGAGGAAGAATAGAACCTTGATAGAGGCTGGTAGAACCCTACTTAGTGATACATCACTGCCTGAGTATTTCTGGGCTGAAGCAGTTAACACTGCATGCCATGTGATAAATAGGGCTACCATCACTAAAAGACTAAACAAGACCCCTATGAAGTAGTGAAAGGCAGAAACCAAACCTATCCTATTTTAGGATCTTGGTTGCAAATGCTTCATACTTAACAATGGGAAGTCTTACAAACTAAGTTTGATGCCAAGTCCCAAGAGGGAATTTTTGTTGGGTACAGCAACAATAGTAAGGCTTATAGAGTATACAACTTGATTACACAAGTTGTAGAGGAGACTGTGCATGTAGTTTTTGATGAGACAAAACTTATTAACAATGAGTTGTCTAGCAATGTATGCAGCCCCACAGGTTTGACAAAGAAATTGGACAAGCTTACTATAGAAGAGATGTCTGCTGAAAGACAGCAAGTAGAAGCAATAGCAGTTGTCCAGGGGAGAACTACATGTGTCAATTGCTGAAGAATACAAGAAGTACAGCATGATGCAGATGCTGAAGAAGTTCAACCTGAAGCTAGGATGCCTCCAGCCATAGGCATCTTAGAGATCATCCAGTAGAGCTGATTATTGGAGATCCAAGACAGGAGTTCAGACAAGGAGCAGAAATCAGAATGCTGCAGTATATTCTAGTTTTCTGTCTCAAGTAGAACCTAGAAATTTGAAGAAGTATACAAGATCCACAGTGGACTGAAACTATGCAAGAAGAACTTAATCAGTTCAAAAGGTGCAAGGTTTGGGAACTGGTTCCTAAACCAAAGACCATAATGTATAGGAACTAAGTGGATCTACAGAAATAAGTTAGATGAACAAGGGGTCATCATTAAGAATAAAGCAAGACTGGTTGCAAAAGGATATATGCAGAAGAAAGTATTGATTTTGATCAAACCTTTGCCCCAGTAGCCAGACTGGAGGCCATAAGGATGTTCTTGGCCTATGCAACCTATCAAGGATTCAAGGTTTACCAGATGGATGTCAAGTCAGCATTCTTAAAATGGTAATCTTAAGAAGAAGTCTATGTGGAGCAGCCTTCAGGTTTTGTTGATCCAACTCAACCTCATTATGTCTATAGACTTAGGAAAGCATTATATGGGTTAAACAAGCTCCTAGAGCTTGGTATGAAACACCTATCTAGTTTCCTCATTGAGAACAAGTTCACAAGGGGGAAAATAGATAAGACTCTATTCCTTAGGGAATCTAGAGGCAAAGTCATACTTGTCCAAATATATGTAGATGACATTATATATTGGGTCTACTGAAAGTAGCCTTTGCAAAAAGTTTGCAAAACTTATGCAAAGTCAATTTGAGATGAGTAGTATGAGGAGAGCTAAAGTTTTTCTTGGGTCTCCAAGTTAAACAGACTGAAAGTGGCTTGTCCATATGTCAGTCCAAGTTCACCCTAGAACTCATAAGGAAATATGGTATGGATTCATCCAGCACCATGAAGACTCCTATGGGGTCAAGTATGTCTCTTAGCAAGGATGATGCAGGGAAACCTGTAGATGAAACCTTGTATAGAGGGATAGTTGGCTCCCTACTATACTTGACTGCTAGTAGACCAGACATCATGTATGCTACATGTGTTTGTGCAAGGTATCAAGCCTACCCTAAAGAGTCTCACTTGACTGCAGTCAAAAGAATATTGAGATATCTAAAGTGCACTCCCTATCTAGGCCTCTGGTACCCTATGAATGGAGATTTTGATCTAACAGGTTATACAGATGCAGACTTTGCAGGATGCAAAGAGGATAGAAAGAGCACAACTGGAACCTGTCAATTCCTAGGTGGAAGAATAATTTCATGGAGCAGCAAAAAGCAGACTAGTGTGGCTATCTCCACAGCTGAGTCAGAATATGTAGCTGCAGGAAGTTGCTGTGCTCAACTTCTGTGGATTCAACATCAGCTAGAGGACTATGGATTTCAGGTAAGTAGAACTCCACTTTACTGTGATTCTACAAGTGCTATTTCAATAGCTAACAACCTTGTATCTCATAGTAGAACAAAACATATTGAGATTAAATATCACTTTCTTAGGGAGCATGTAGAAAGAAATGATATTGCACTTGAATATGTTAAAACTGATAATCAGATAGCTGACATGTTTACTAAGCCCTTAGAAGAAGCTAAGTTCAATAGATTCAAAATTGAACTAGGTATGATAAACTTAGACTAAGTTTACAGAATAGAAAATTGGCTAAGTAAAAAGGTGTCGACACATAGACAAGTCTATGTCGACACAGAATAAAAGTGTCGACACTTCAGGAAAAAGGTGTCGACACATCTAGGAAGTTAGTGTCGACACTTCAGAATGTTAGTGTCGACACATGTCAAGTAGGTGTCGACACATCCAATGTGGTGTCGACACTTCAGTTTTACTCAGAATTTTTCTAAGTAAAGTCTCGACTATTCGTCGAGAAGAGTGGTGTCGACACATAAACATGTGTCGACACATAATATCTGTTGACTAAACTTGTGTCGACACATATGTGTCGAGACATTATGAGTCAGTGTCGACACTTATTGCCAGTGTCGACACATGTTTAGCTAGCTGTCCCGCCTGTTCATCTTCAAAAATGGACAGGTATAAATAGGGTTCTGTCTTTGATTGTCGACACTCTTTCAAAGTTTCGAGACCAAAACTCTTGTGTCGACATTTCTCTTTTCTCAAGACTAAATCTCCAAACCCTAATGGCTCCCAAGCTCGAGGAGAATGTTAACGAAGGCTATGAGCTCGTGCGAGGTGCATTCGATGAAGCTGATCAAGAACTCAAGGCGGTAGTAACCCTAATTGCCGATTCTGGATTGGAATACTTGACTTCAGAACCAACGAAGATTTGTAAAAAGGAACTTCTTGAACTCCTCCATGGAGCTGCTGTAGATGACTCTGGATTCAGGATCAAATCCAGAGTTCATGGGACTAAGGTCAAAGTTTCATCAAAGAATCTGAGAAAGGTACTCCAGCTACCTAAAGCACATGATGAAGAGGAAGTAACTGCTTCAAACACCAGGGAAGCTCTTACTTGGTGTGGACTGGATCCAAAGATGAAGGTAGGATCAGTCTTTAACAGGAAAGGCATGAATAATCAAGGGAAATTCATGTCTGAAATAGTAGGAAATGTTATTCTCAGCAAGACTGGAGGGCATGACAGGGTGTCTGCCTCCATGTTTGAAATTATGACTAGAATCATCTTCACCCTGAAAACAGATTGGTCTCAAGTGGTGTATGAAAAGATCAAGGAAAGTCTGAAAAAGCCCAATCTGGGCAGAATTATAAGTCTCTACCTGGCTGGTACAATACCAGAGATAATGAGCATAGCTGCTGGAAGCAAGATCAATCATATGAGAAAGATGGATTCCAGGATATTTTCTAGGTGGGAAAGGGTGTTGTCAAAGGACATGCCTACCCTGAGAAGCCAGTTTCTGAGAAAGTTACTCCTCCCAGGAAGAAGAGAAAGACTGCTGCTGTGACACAAGAGTCCTCCAAGCAGTTCTGATAGTGAAGAACAGGTTGTTTTCACACCTGATGACCATGAAGAAGTGGCTGCAGAGAAGACTCCTGCTCCTCAAGATGTAGCTGAGATCCAGGGGGAGCTGCCTCCAGCTAGCCCCATCCATAGGGATCACAGCCAGGGGGAGCTTCCAGCAGTAGAAGAACCATCTACTCTAGACAGTGAGCAAGCCACCATCATTATTCAAGAGGTACTCACTGACTTAAAAACTTTAGAATATCTTATTGAAGATGCTGATTTGTCTGATGATCCTCAGCAAACTCAGCTACCTAGCCAAGCTCCAGATGTTGGTCTTGAAGACACATCTGCTGTTGTGCAAAATGTTCCAGATACTACTCAAGTAGTTGAAGAACCAAGTACTTCTCCTGCACAGTCACCTCCTGAATACACAATGGAAGACCTCTTTCTGAATTTAGATCAAGAGGATTTTGACATAGACAAGGTTGCTGCTGAAGATAAGAGTGCTGCTGCTGAGGGGGAGCACATATCAGTTCAGGATGAGCCTTTAAGGCCAGAGACTGAGAAGGCACTTGATGTGCAAGCTGAAAAACAAGAGAGCCCTAAGAATAGAGTTGATATTGCAAGCACCTCTGCCTCTGAAGATGAGGAGAATGCTAGGGCTAAAAAGAAGAAACTCTTTGTATTCAAGAGAAGAAGTCAGAGCTACAAGAAAGCCCTCCAATCCATTGCCCCACAGCCCATAGTTCAGCAAGCTCCAACTGCTGACTATAGTGCTTTACTGATTGCACTACAGATCAAGCTGGATGAGCAAAGGAAGGCTATAGAGACTTATATTGATGAAGGGCACAAGACCCTACAATTTGATCTGGCACAGGAAATCAAGTCAATAAGGTTTGAAATGACCCTTAATAAAAAGGAGATGACTGACTGCTTCCACAAGGGTGGGAATGCAGTAGTCTATTTGGCTACTCACCAGGAGAAGATCAAGACTCAAGTAGATGATATAGCATTGAAACAAGGCTATGTGCTGGAAAATCAATTAAGGATGAATGATAATTTGACTGCATCCCACAATGCTATAGTCACTGAATTAAAGAATAAGTCTGCTGAACCATCTACATCTGCTGCTGCTGCAAAGGCTGATTTTGATAAAATCTTTCAAGCTGAGATTACTGCTGTCAAAACTGCTATACAAGATTCCCAGAAAGCAATCTCAGAACAGCTTACAAAGCTTAAACCCTACTTTAAGGATGGAATCAGGTATTTGGATAGTCAGATTAGATTCCAAAAGGATGATGTAAGAGACCATGTGGCCCAAGAAGTCATAAAGGGGGAGAGAGTGTTAGTCAAGGCAAGTTCTGAGCATGCAAAATGGATATCAAATTCAATCAGGGCTACACTTGGATATCCTCCCCTATGTGATGACAATGAAGTTGCTGAATCTGGACTGAACCCTGCCTATTTTGGAGGTGAGCCACAAGAAGTAGCTCAAGTCATTTATCCACCTCCAGATTTTGAAATGATTCATGCAGAGGTGAGCACTATGTATAGCCCATCTGGGGGCAAGGACAATGTCCATTTAGAAAAGGTTGTTCAACCTATAACAGCAGCTATGCAAGAGGCCTTAGACAAAGAAGAAGAGGCAAGGTTGTCAAAGAAGAGGTTTATGGAACAAGCTGAACTAAAGCCAGACTTTGAACAATGGAGCCCTACCTCTAGGAATATAATTCTAACTGCCTGGAAAGCTGCCAAAGACAACATGAATGACAGGAACAAGTGGTTCTCAGAAGCAGAATGGAGGAAGCATGAGATCAGGCAGGAAGCCATTGTCCAGTACAGAAGAAAGGCTAAGTTAGGAAAGCTACCTCCTACAGCTGTGGAGCCTAGCAAGTACTTTCCTAAGCCCTATCATTATTTTGAGAGACAGAAAATCAAGGCTGAAGAACAAAAGAAGAAGGACTCAAAAGGCAAGAAGCCTGCTGATGCTGAGCCTACTACTACTGCTGCTGTCAAAGCTCAAGTTAAAGCTGGAAAAGGAATTATTATCAAAGAACCTGATCAGAAATAGATTAGGAATTAAACTTGAAGCTTGTTGTAATCTTTTAAATGAAAAACATTTTTGTACAATATTGAAAATGTATAAGGAGCAATGTTAGAACAATATATGATAAATATAGTATGATTGTTCTGAAATGTGTTTGTTTCTTATTTGTTCTGGAATGTTGAATGTGTATATGTGTGAAGTTTTACATGTTCATGTTAACCCTGCTGATTATAATCTGCTTTTCATCATTTTGTAATTTTTAATTATGAATGGTGTATATCATTGACTAAGGGTTATGACTTCTCCAAATAGGGGGAGATTGTTGGGTACATTGGTCAAATGTATCTGATTTGAAGAAGCCTCACCCATCTCAATGATATACATCATAATGTATTTGATGTATGTTTGAGTTACTTGTGCAGGTTAGGTATTCACTGGACTGAAGCTAAAACTTTCTAAGTCCATGTGTCGACACCCAGAGGGAAAGTGTCGACACTTGAGAAAGCTTGTGTCGACACCCAGACAAGCAGTGTCGACACTTGGAGTCATTGTGTCGACACCTGGGATGAAGAGTCGACACCAGACAGAGAGTGTCGACACTTGGAGATGTGTCGACACTCAGTGAAGAAAAGTGCAGACAGAAAGTGTCGACACAAGGAGCTGTGTCGACACCCAGTGAAGCAGTGTCTACACCAGAAAGTGTCGACACTTGGAGCTGTGTCGACACTCAGCAAAAGTCTGCAGAGTCCAAGTACAAGTGTCAACACTCAACACAATGTGTCGACACTATGCAAAAGAGTCAACATTTAAAGTAAGTGTCGACACTCAACACAATGTGTCGACACTATGCAGGAGAGTCAGCATTTGAAGAATGTGTCGACACTCAGCACAAGTGTCGACACACTACCAGAAGAATCAACACTTGAAGTAAGTGTCGACACCCAGCACAATGTGTCGACACTTAGCTAAAGACTCAACACTTGTAGAAAGTGTCGACACAAGGAGCAGTGTCGACACTTAGCAAAGAACAGAAATATCTACAAAAATATTCTAAGTACAAGTGTCGACACTAAGGGAATGTGTCGACACTCAGCTGAAGAATCTATATTGAAGACTTGTGTCGACACCAAGAAGCAGTGTCGACACTTGACAGATTCAACACAAGAAGTTGTGTCGACACAAAAGAGATGTGTCGACACTTAGAAGAATACAGTTAAAGAATGAAGAACAAGTACTTGTGTCGACACTCAATTTCAGTGTCGACACATGCAGAAGAATCTGTGTCGAGACATACAAGGAGTTGTGTCGACACCTTGTAGACTTGTGTCGACACTTACACAGCATGTGTCGACACTTGGTCTATAAGTGTCGACACTTAAGAACAGAAAGTCTCGACACTATCTGACAGTTAGAGAATTTCAAGAAGTGACTGGTTGACATGACAGCTGCCGATCCAGCCGGTCTTCAGCAACTGTCAGGGAAGTCAGAAGTCTGTTATGAACCGGACCAGCCGGTTACCATGAAGAATGCCTATAAATAGGCACTCACAGTTTACAGAAACTGTTGTTGAAGCTATTTGAGGTAATTGATCAGATTATTCAAGTAATCAGAAAAGTGGTACACAGAGTATCAACACAAGAAGATCTGGCAGTCCAACTGCAGATCTAAGAAGTTGGAGAGAGAGAGCTCCAATCAAGAATTCAGTCTTTGGAACTAGGCTGAGAAGAAGGATTCAGAGGCATCTGGATCTTAAGAAGCAGAGGTCAAGGAACAACTGCAGAGGATTCAGACTTATTCAGTTCTACTCAAGAAGCTTTGAAGGAAGCTAAGTCAGTTTGGATCTATCTGAGTTCTTCCAAGAACTCAGCAAGAAACTCACAACTCCTCTCTTATTTTCTGAGTTGTTGAGTTATTTGTTGTAATACTATTTTAACTTGTAGGATCTTTGGATCTGAGTGCATTGTAAGCCTAAATTTATAAAGGCTGAGGGTAGGGCTTGAGAGCCTGAGTGTAGGAGTTGAAGAACTCTGAGTGTAGGCCTTGATTGGCTGAGTGTAGGCCTGGGTGGCTGAGTGTAGGCCTTTGTGGCTGAGTGTAGGCTTTGGAGAAAGCTGAGGTGTAAGGCTTTGGGCCTGAGGTGTAGGAACCTATTTGGGTTCTGAGACAGTGGAGAAGTTTGGCCGAATCTAGTACACTGCTAGATAGGCGAAGGGGGAAAGTGGATGTACCCAAAGATTGGGGAACCACTATAAATCATTGTGTGCTGTGCTGTGAATGTGCTGTGTATGTTTGATTTTTGCTGATTGCTGTAATAGACTACTTAGAAATCTGTGATATAACTGTTTGGCTGCCAACAAAGTTAGAAAAGGATTAGGTCACCTATTCACCCCCCCCCCCCCTCTAGGTGTTTAGGTACCATATCTTTCACAGTTCTTTAGAGGACTCTCTTTGGGATGCAATTGAGCAAGCTCGCCTTGAGGCCGAGCAGTCCAGCCGGCAGACTGACCAGCGTCTCGACGTAATCAGCCAAGCCCTGCTAGCGCTAGCCCAGCGGCTTACTCCTCAGGCCGCAGCGGAACCAGCGGACTCGCCAGTCCGCCAGACTCCAGCTCGCCGAACTCCGCTTCGGCAGTCGCCAGCCACTCCTCGGAACCCTGCTCAGTCCGCCGCCCCTCTGCGCCCTCAGGAGGAGCAGTTTGCTTTCAGGAATTTCTTCAGAGAAGCTGCCAGGGGCACTCCTGCCCGCCAGCTTCATTTTGCTGACCGCCAGTCCACCGAGCCCGCAGACTCCCCGGCTTCAGTCCGCCCCTTCTACCCCGCAGAGTTCGAGACCCCGTCTCCCTTCGTTGATCGAATCCGATGGGAATCGGCTCCGAACAACTTCAGGGAGCCTCACATCCCATTCTATTCAGGAGGGACTGATCCAGTCTCTCACCTCCAAGCATTTGTGGGGGCAGTTTCTTTGAGATGCCTCTCAGATGCTATCAAGTGTAAACTCCTGGTTACCACTCTCGAAGGACAGGCGAGAGAGTGATTCTATGAGCTGCCTTCGGGCATAATCTCTTCTTTCGCAGAGCTTCGAAGCCAGTTGTTGTTGAGGTTTGCCACCTCAAGGAAGAGGAAGAATGGGCCAGCTGCCCTATTTGAAATCAAACAAAGGGACAATGAATCAGTGGCGCGATTCGTTGATCGCTTTCAGAGAAAATTCAAGGGGTAAGGAATGTGAACCACGATTATTACAAGGTCGCCTTGATCCATGGCCTCCGGGAAGGCCCCCTGAAGTTTAAAGCAACAACCAAGGCACCTGAGACTTATCAAGAGTTGATTGCCATGGTCAACCGTTTCATTGAAGGAGAAAACGCCAATCCAACCTATGTCTCATCCCTGACAACTAAGGCTGAAGGAGGGGATGCCTCCGCTTCTTCCTCTCGTAGCAAGCCCCCTCGCCCAGACTTCCAGCCTCCATCTCAAAGAGGCAGGAACTTCCTCAACAAGAAACCTTTCCTTGGCCATCAACAATTTCATGAGCAGAGACTGTCATTGGCCGCCACACCCGCCGTTCCATTGCAAGCTCTTCCCATCCTCCAACAAGCATCCTTGCCTGCTCCGAGCCAATCTGATGTAAGCCCCATGGAGGACATTGCAGATCTGGACCTTGATGAAGTCATCCAGATCTTGCAAAGAAGATCATAAGAAAAGATGCAAGAGCCTCAAAAAGTGTGGAAGCCAAGGAATAATGCACAATATTGCCAGTTCCACAAAGACAAAGGGACACTTGACCGAGGACTGCAAGGCCCTTCGCATGCTGATAGAGAAGCTGCTTGCCGAGGGCAAGATTGACTTAGCCAAGAAGGATTCTCCTTCTTCTTCGAAGCCATCCACCTCAAAGGGCAAAGAAGTCGCCGAAGCATACCAGGAATGTGTGGAGGTCGAGGACGAAGGCCGTCTGGGGCCGATCAACGTCCCGGTGGAGTGCTTCGATGCAGATGATGAAGGGGTTCTGGGACGCCTCTTCTTTATCCATGGTGGAGCAGGGACCGAGTCTACTCGAAAATCTTCAATTTCAAGGGTCACCCAGGAAGAGGTGGCCTCTTCTTCTATTGCTCCTCCAAGTGAGGTTGTCACCTTTGGTCCAGCAGATCTACCCCAAACAGCCAACCCGTTTGATGATGTTGTAGTGATCAAGGCTGTGGTTGGGGACTTTACAGTTGATAGGATTCTTGTTGACACAGGCAGCTCGGTTAACCTCCTGTTCAAGTCTACTTTTGAGGCCCTGAGGACTGGAAAGCCTCTGCTTTCCACTGAGGGGCCGCTCTATGGCTTCTCAGGAGAGAGAAAAGAAGTGGAAGGTAGCGTCATCCTGCCCGTAAAGCTTGGAGGGGAAACTAAGCAAGTACAATTCATAGTGGTTGACGCCCCCAGCAGCTACCATGCCATCTTCGGCAGGCCCCTGTTAAACAAGTACTAAGCGGTGGTTTCCACTTACCACCTTGCCATCAAGTTCTTTGCAGATGGAAGGATGTGTCGGGTCAGGAGTGACCCAAGGAGAGCAAGGGAGTGCTACGTCCGCACTGTCAACATGGTTGAAGTCAGCCCTTCCCTTGCTCCAACAGCAGCTGCAGAAGCATCTCCCAGTTCAGAAGCTGCTGCTGATGAAGGTGCTCACTTGGAACCTGCCCAGGTGACGCAAGGAGTCCCCATTGCTGAGAGGGAGGAGAGGAAGCTATCCATCAACTCGGAGTTACCTGAAGATCAAAAGGCCGAGTTGATTTCCTGCTTACTGAATAACCTGGATGTCTTCTCCTGGTCAGCAGAAGACATGCCAGGAGTGGATCCTGATGTTGCATGCCACCACTTGAATGTTGATCCCGACTGCAAGCCTAGACAACAAAAGAAGAGGGACATAGCTACAAAGCTTGTAGAGCCAATAAGGGAGGAGGTTGCAAAGCTCCTCAAGGCTAAATTTGTTAAAGAAATTCAATATCCCACCTGGATATCAAACGTTGTAATGGTTAAAAAGTCAGGGGGAAAATGGCGAATGTGTGTAGATTTTACCAAACTTAATAAAGCATGCCCTAAAGATTGCTACCCCTTGCCTCAAATAGATTCTTTAGTTGATTCCGCGGTAGGGTACTCTTATATGAGTTTTTTAGATGCGTTTTCTGGTTATCACCAGATAAGAATGCATAAGCCTGACATTCCTCACACGTCGTTCATTACTAATGATGGTTGTTATTGCTACCTTGTGATGCCCTTTGGGCTTAAAAATGCCGGTGCAACCTACCAACGGATGATGGACCGTGTGTTTAACCATCAGAAGGGGAGGAACCTAGAAGTGTATGTAGACGATCTCTTGATTAAGAGTAAGTTATTTTCGCTGCACTTGCTAGATCTAGCAGAGACGTTCGCTACTCTGCGTAGATACAAGATGAAGCTTAACCCTTTGAAATGCACTTTTGGGGCGAGTAAGGGGAAGTTCCTTGGTCATCTCTTTACTCCAGAATGACTTGCCCCCAATCCTAATAAAGTGAAAGCCATTCTTGATATGCCTACCCCTCGTTCGCCAAAGGAAGTTCAGCAGTTAGGGGGGAGCCTGGCAGGTCTTGCAAGATTTCTCTCTCGGGTTGGAGATAGGAGTGCTCCCTTCTTTAAAACTCTCCGAGGAGCATCCAAGTTTGAGTGGACGGAAGAATGCTCCCAAGCTTTTGAAAGATATTGTACCTACTCACCTAGAGGGGGGGTGAATAGGTGACTTAAATCTTTTTAACTTTTTAGGCAGAATTCAGAGTTTATCACAGAATTATAACACAGCAATTAACCAGCAATCACAGCAATCAATCCAGCACACAGTGAACACACAAATTTATAGTGGTTCCCCAAGATTTGGGTACATCCACTTTCCCTCTTCGCCTATCTAGCAGTGTACTAGATTCGGCCAAACTCCTCCACTATCTCAGATCCTCAGATCTTACACTCAGAACCCCAAAACAGGTTCCTACAGCTCAGGCCCAAGGCCCTACAACTCAGCTTCTTCACAAAGCCTACACTCAGCTTCTTCACAAAGCCTACACTCAGCCACCAAGGCCTACACTCAGCTACAACAGGCCTACACTCAGAGATACAAATCTCCTACACTCAGGCACACAGGCCCTACACTCAGCCTTTATAATTACAGGCTTACAAACTCAGATCCCTAAGGATCCTATAAGAAAATATGAATACAAAAATGTAAACTCTACAACTTAGAGAGAAGAGAGAAGAGTTGTGAGTTTCTTGATGAGTTCTTGGAAGAACTCAGTTGAGATCAAACTGACTTGGCTTTCTTCAAAGCTTCTTGAATGTAGAACACAATAAGATTGATCTGCGCTGCAGTTGATCCTTGATCTCTGCTACTTAAGATTCAGAACAAAATCTGAACCCTTCTTCTCAGCCTGGTTCCAACGGCTATCTTCTTGGATGGAGCTCTCTTTCTCCAACTTCTTAGATCTTCACTAGATTCTTTAAGGAATAGCGAGATCTTCTTTGTATTACTTGATCTCTAGAACATGTGTTCAATCATCTCTTTCTGTAGACAGTATAAGCCTATTTATAGGCCTTCTTCATGGTAACCGGCTAGTCCGGTTCATAACTGATTTCTGACAACTCTGACAGGTGTTGTAGCCGGCTGGAATGGCAGCTGTCAAGTCATCCAGTCAGTTCTTGAAAAATTCTGTAACTGTCTGAAAGTGTCGAGACTGTCTGTCTTTAAGTGTCGACACTTATAGACCAAGTGTCGACACAAGTTGTCTAAGTGTCGACACTAGCCTACAAGGTGTCGACACAACTCCTTGTGTTGTAGAATTCATTTCTCGACACTGCTTCTTCATCATGTGTCGACACTGATATTGAGTGTCGACACAATACTTTGTTCTTCAGCACTTTGTTGAATTCTTCTAAGTGTCGACACAACTCCTTTGTGTTGACACATCTTCATGTGTTGAACTTGTTCAGTGTCGACACACCTTCTTGGTGTCGACACATGCCTTCAGTGTTGATACTTGCTGAGTGTCGACACAGCTTCTTGTGTCGACACATCTACTTATGTTGAGACTTTTGCTGAGTGTCGACACTTCTCCTTTGTGTCGACACTTGTACTTAGAATATTGTTGAACTTTGCTAAGTGTCAACACAGCTCCTTGTGTCGACACTTTCTTCAAGTGTTGAGTCTTCAGCTGAGTGTCGACACATTATTTCTTGTGTCGACACTTTCTTCAAGTGTTGACTCTTCTGCTGTGTGTCGACACATTATTCTGAGTATCGACACTTATACTTAGACTCTGTTGACTTTTGCTGAGTGTCGACACAGCCTCCAAGTGTCGACACTTTCTGATGTAGACATAGTTCCTCTGGGTGTCGACACAACTGCTAAGTGTCGACACTGCTTCACTGCACTTTTCTTCCTTGAGTGTCGACACAGCTCCTTGTGTCGACACTTTCTGTCTGGTGTCGACTCTGCATCCCTGGTGTCGACACAACTACTCCAAGTGTCGACACTGCTTGCCTGGGTGTCGACACAAGTCTTCTTAAGTGTCGATACTTTCCCTCTGGGTGTCGACATATGGACTTAGAATCTTTTCTGCTTTCCTGCAAATACTTAACATGCACAACTAAACTCAAAACACATCAAATACATTTTGATGTATATCATTGAGTGGGGTGAGGCTTCTTCAAATCAGGTACATTAGAGCCAATGTACCCAACTATCTCCCCCTATTTGGGGAAGTCATAAAGCTTAGTCAATGATATACACCATATAGAATAAAATCATAGCATGATGTAAAGCAGGATTATATAACAGGGCAAATTCATAAACATGTATTAATCAAAACATGTAAACACAGATATCACAGAACAATTATGAATTAAATATATCACACAGCACATTGTTCTAAACAATTCTGTCATATTCATTATTTAAAAGTTTACAGAATGTTTATCATCAAAAGGTGTCATAGTAAACTTAAGAAAATTCTATTTTTGTTCAACCTCCTTGATCACTATCCCTTTTCCTGACTGAACCTTGGCTTGCATAGGAGCTTCAGCATCTTCAGTATCAGCAGGCTTCTTCCCTTTCAGCTCCTTCTTCTTTAGCTCCTCAGCTTTAATCTTTTGCCTTTCAAAATAATGATATGGCTTGGGAAAGTACTTGCTAGGCTCCTGAGCAGTAGGAGGTAGCTTTCCCATCTTGGCCTTTCTCCTGTATTGCACTATGGCTTCTTGCCTTGTCTCATGCTTTCTCCATTCCAACTCAGAAAACCACTTGTTTCTGTCTTGTATATTATCTTTTGCAGCTTTCCATGCAGTTAAGATAATGTTTCTTGAAGTGGGGCTCCACTGCTCAAAATCTGGTCTTTGTTCAGCTTGCTCTCTGAACCTCTTTTTAGACAGTCTAGCTTCTTGTTCAGCTTGTTCCTTCAGTATAGCTTCCTGTAAAGCCTCAGATACTGGTTGAACCACCTTTTCTAGAATAACATTTTGCTTAACCTCAGATGGGCTATACATAGTCTGGATCTCAGCTTGTATCATGTCAAAATCTGGTGGAGGATAAATTACTTGGGCTACTTCAGGTTGCTCACCTCCAAGATAGGCAGGATTAACTCCAAATTCTGCTACATTATCATCATCACATAAAGTAGGATAACCAAGAGTTGCTCTGATAGAATTAGAAATTCACTTAGCATGATCAGAGCTAGCTTTGACTAACACCCTCTCCCCCTTTATGACTTCTCTTTCCATGTGATCTTTTAAATCATCCTTTTGAAATCTTATTTGTGCATTAAGATAATTAACTTCATCCTTGTAGAAAGGTTTTAACCTTTGGAGTTTTTCAGTGATGAGCTTCTGAGAGTCTTGAATTGTAGAAGTAACATCAGTTAAACTCTTTTGCAATGCTTTATCAAACTCTGCTTTAGCAGTAGCAATAGAAGTAGTCAGTCCAGTAGCTATGTTCTTCATTTCTGTGACAATAGCATTGTGGGATGCTGTCAAGTTGTCATTCATTCTGATTTGATTTTCCAGTACATAGCCTTGCTTTACTTCAAGTTCATCTACTTGAGCTTTTATCTTTTCTTGATGAGTGGCTAGATAGACTACTACATTCCCTCCCTTGTGGAAGCAGTCAGTCATCTCCTTCTTATTGAGATTTATCTCAAATCTTATGGACTTTATGTCCTGTGCTAGATCAAATTGTAGAGATTTTTGTCCTTCATCTACATACTTTTCCAGTGCGTGTCTTTGCTCATCAAGTTTGATTTGCATAGCAACCATCAAAGCACTGTAATCTATAGTTGGTGCTGGCTGTAGTGCAGGCTGTGGTGCTATAGTTTGCAATGCATTCTTATAATTCTGGCTTCTTCTTTTAAAGACTTGAAACTTCCTTTTCTTAGCCCTTGTAGCTTCCTCATCTTCTGAAGCTGATGTGCTTGATATATCTACCCTCTCCTTAGGTAGCTCCTCAACTTCTTTGGGCTTCTCAGGTTCTTGCCTTGCAGTTTCTTCTAGAATTTGCACTTGCTCCGCCTCAACTAGAGCATTCTCCCCCTCAGCAGCAGCATTTTCCTTGTCAAAGTCTATTTGATCTAGGTTGAGGAAGAGATCTTCCATTGTATACTCTTGTGGATAATGGGCTGGAGAAACTCTTGGCTCATCTACCACTGGATCAGATACTACTTGATCTGTAACAGATGTGTCCTTCATGACAACATCTGGGACTTGACTATCAATCTGGGTTTGCTGATTAACATCAGATAAGGAATCAGACAAAACATTATCCTCTATAGGGAAATCTAAAGCATTAAGCTCAGTGATTACCTCAAGGATAGTGTGTGTTGCTTGCTCACTCTCAAGAGGAGTTGGCTCTTCCACCACTAGAGGCTTCCCCTGGATTTGATCCTGGTGTATGGGGCTAGCTGGTGGTAGCTCCCCCTGCCTCTCTGCAGCATCTTGTTGAGCTGGAGACTTCCCAGCATTTTCTTCTACGTCCTCTTCTGGAGTAAAGACAACTTGCTCTTCACTACCAGAGCTGCTAGATGAAACCTGAGCCACTGGGGCAGTTTTCTTCTTCTTCTTTTGGGGTGTTACTTTCTCAAGAGTTATTTTCTCAGGGGTTGGCATCTCCTTAGACAAAACCCTGTCCCATATAGAGAATATCCTCAAGTCCATTTTCCTCATATGATTGATTTTACTGCCAGCAACTTGACTCATAACTTCTGATATACTACCAGCCAAGTATAGACTTAAGATCCTACCCAAATTGGGCTTCTTCATACTCTCCTTGATCTTTTCAAAGACTACTACAAACCAATCAGTTTTTAGGCTGAAGATTATCCTGGTCATGAGATTGAACATATGGGCAGATACCCTGTCATGCCCTCCAGGCTTACTTAAGATCACTTTGCCAACAATTTCTGATAGAAATTTACCCTGCCTGTTCATCCCCTTCCTATTGAATACAGATCCAATTTTCAGTTTAGAATCTAGACCACACCAAGTTAAAGCTTCTCTGGTCTTAGAAGCAGTAACTTCATCCTCTTCCTTTGTCCTTGGTAGATTTAGGACCTTTCTCAAACTTTTAGGTGATACCTTCAACTTTTCACCATGAACCCTAGACTTGATCTTGAGTCCAGATTCATCTACTTTAGCTCCATTCAGGAATTCCAAGACTTCTTTCTTTCAGATCTTAGTCGGCTCTGAAACAAGAAAATCCAACCCCGAGTCTGCAACTAGGGTTATCACATTCTTGATCTCCGGGTCTGCATCATCAAACTCATGTCGCACCAGTTCGTAGCCTTCATTGACGTTCTCCTCGAGCTTTGGCGCCATTAGGGTTTGAAGAATTTGAATGGAGAGAAGAGAGGTGTCGACACACAAGTTTTGTCTCGAAAATTTGGTGAGCGTGTCGACAGACAATGGCGAAATCCTATTTATATCTTTCTAGGTTTGAAGATGAAAGGGCGGGTTAACTAACTTAAATTGTGTCGACACAGTTGATACGTATCGACACAGACTTATAATGTCTCGACACCTATGTGTCGACACAAGTTTAGTCAACAGAATATATGTGTCGACACTTGTTTATGTGTTGACACCACTCAACTCGACATTTAGTCGAGACTTTACTTAGATAATTCTGAGTAAACACTAAGTGTCGACATCACCTTGGATGTGTCGACACCTACTTATCATGTGTCGACACTAATTTTCTGAAGTGTCGACACCAACTTCCAAAATGTGTCGACACCTTTTCCCTGAAGTGTCGACACCACTTTTCTGTGTCGACATAGATATCTCTGTGTGTCGACACCTTTTTACTTAGCCATTTCTATAAACTTATTCTAAGTTTATCATACCTAGTTCAATTTTAAACCTATTGAACTTAGTTTCTTCTAAGGGCTTAGTATACATATCAGCTAGTTGATTATCTGTTCTAACATATTCCAGAAAAATATCTTCTTTCTCTACATGTTCCCTAAGAAAATGATATTTTATTTCAATATGTTTAGTTCTACTATGGGAAACAGGATTATTTGCAATTGATATAGAACTTGTAGAATCACAAAAGAGTGGAGTTCTACTTACCTGAATTCCATAGTCCTCAAGTTGATGTTGTATCCATAGAAGTTGAGCACAACAACTTCCTGCAGCCACATATTCTGATTCTGCAGTGGAGATAGTCACACTTGTTTGCTTTTTGCTACTCCATGAAATCAGTCTTCCACCTAGGAATTGACAGGTTCCAGTTGTGCTTTTTATGTCTTCTTTGCATCCTGCAAAGTCTGCATCTGAATAACCTGTTAGTTCAAAATCCCCATTCCTAGGGTACCAGAGGCCTAGATAAGGAGTGCCCTTTAGATATCTCAGTACCCTTTTGACTGCTGTCAAATGAGACTCTTTAGGGCATGCTTGGTACCTTGCACAGACACATGTAGTATACATGATATCTGGTCTGCTTGCAGTCAAATAGAGTAGGGAGCCAACTATCCCTCTATACAAAGTTTCATCTACAGGTTTTCCTGCATCATCTTTGCTAAGAGACATACTTGACCCCATAGGAGTCTTCATGGTACTGGATGAATCCATACCATACTTCCTTATGAGTTCTAGGGTGAACTTAGTCTGGCATATGGATAATCCATTCTCAGTCTGTCTAACTTGGAGACCCAAGAAGAACTTAAGTTCCCCCATACTACTCATCTCAAATTGTCCTTGCATAAGTTTTGCAAACTTTTTGCAAAGACTACTTTCAGTAGACCCAAATATTATGCCATCTACATATATTTGAACTAGTATTACTTTGCCTCTTGATTCCCTGAGGAATAGAGTCTTGTCTATTTTCCCCCTTGTGAACTTATTCTCAATGAGGAAATTAGACAGGGTTTCATACCAAGCCCTAGGGGCTTGCTTTAACCCATACAATGCTTTCCTAAGTCTATAGTCATGATTAGGTTGAGTTGAATCAACAAAACCTGATGACTGTTCCACATAGACTTCCTCTTTTAGATTACTATTCAGAAAGGCTGACTTTACATCCATTTGGTAAACTTTAAATCCTTGAAAGGTTGCATAGGCCAGGAACATCCTTATGGCTTCCAGTCTGGCTACTGGAGCAAAGGTTTGAACAAAGTCAATACCTTCTTCCTGCCTATATCCTTTAACAACCAATCTTGCTTTGTTCTTAATGATGACTCCATGTTCATCCATCTTGTTCCTAAAGATCCACTTGGTCCCAATTATGTTGTGGTCTCTAGGTTTAGGAACAAGTTCCCAGACCTTGCACCTCTTGAACTGATTCAGCTCTTCTTGCATTGCCTCAATCCAATGAGGGTCTAGGATGGCTTCTTCAAACTTCTTTGGTTCAACTTGGGATAGAAAACTGGAGAAGAGCACTGCATTCAGATTTCTGCTCCTTGTTTGTACCCCTTGTCTTGGATCACCAATGATTTGTTCTGCTGGATGATCTCTAAGATGCCTATTAGCTGGAGGCATCCTGGCTTCAGGTTGAACTTCTTCAGTTTCTTCATCTTGCTGCACTCCTTGAATTTCTTCTGCATTAGGTACATGTAGTACTCCCCCTGGACAGCAACCACTATCTTCTACTTGCTGTCTTGTAGAAGGTTCTTCTTCTATAGTGAGCTTGTCCATCTTCTTAGTTATACCTGTGGAGCTGCATATACTACTAGACAACTCATTGTTAATAAGTCTAGTTTCATCAAATACTACATGTACAGACTCTTCTACAACTTGAGTAGACAAGTTGTATACTCTATAAGCCTTACTATTGTTGATGTACCCAACAAAGATCCCCTCTTGGGACTTGGCAGCAAACTTAGTCAAGTAATACTTTCCATTGTTAAGTATAAAGCACTTACAACCAAAGATCCTGAAGTAGGATATGTTTGGTTTTCTGCCTTTCACAACCTCATAGGGGGTCTTGTTGTGGCTTTTAGTAATGGTAGCCCTGTTAATTACATGACATGCAGTATTAACTGCCTCAGCCCAGAAATATTCTGGTAGAGATGTGTCACTTAATAGGGTCCTACCAGCCTCAATCAAGGTTCTATTCTTCCTCTCAGCAATGTCATTTTGCTGAGGTGTCCTTGGTGAAGAAAATTCTTGAAATATCCCAAATTCTTCACATAGTTTTGCCATACTATCAGACTGAAATTCAGTACCATGGTCACTTCTTATTTTGACCACTGTACTATCTAGTTCATTCTGAATTTGTTTGACAAAGCTATAGAAGACACTAGGTGTTTCAGATTTCTATCTAAGGAAGAACACCCAGGAAAACCTTGAGTAGTCATCTACAACTATAAAGGTATAGACCTTCCTACCTAGGCTGTGAACTGGTATTGGACCAAAGAGATCCATATGCAAGAGGTATAAACACCTCACAGCATCTTTGTTTTCAATGCTACTAAAGGTGGATCTAGTCTGCTTGCCCTTTTGACAAGCTGAGCATATTCCATCTTTAATACACTTAACTTGAGGACCATTCCTCACTAACTCTTTACTAAAGAGTTTGTCAATTGTCTTGTAATTGAGATGGGCTAGCCTCTTGTGACATTTGACACAATAAGAGACTTTCTCATCAGCTACAAGACACACTGGAGAACCATTATTCTCAACCATGATGTCTAGGCAATAGACATTCCTTTTCCTATAACCTGTCAAAAATGATCTCTTGATCATTTGATCTCCTGATATGACAACCATCTTTAACAAAAGAGATGTCATATCCTACATCACTCAATTGACTTATACTAATAAGGTTATGTTTCAAACCTTTAACATAGGCCACTTGAGTAATAATAATATGGGAGCTAGAAATGTTACCAAATCTCTTGATGATTCCTTTTTCAGAACCACCAAAGGTGACTTTAGGACCATCGTTGATTGGAGTGAAGTCCTTTAGCAATCCCCTTGTTCCAGTCATATGTCTGGAACATCCACTGTCCAAGTACCATATTGGGGTATGGTCACTTGGACTCACCTGCAAAACAGATTAGTGAACCTTAGAACCCAAAGAATTCTTGGGTCCTTGGTACTGGTTAGTTTGCTTCCTAACAAATCTACCTGCAGGTTTTCCAACAGGCAGTTTGCTACTCACTATGGCACTAGCATTGTGCCAACAGTCCATGACAAAGTGGCCTACCTTGCCACAGCACCAACACTCAAACCTATTGTACCTTTGCTTAAATACAGTCTTAGCTGTTTTATCTACAGCTGTCTTGTTGAGAGCTGGGGCTTTGCCCTTGGACTTGGACTGAACAATCCTAGCTGGTTTAGTAAACCCCAATCCAGCTTTACCTTTTTGATGAATAAATTCATCAATTAAGGGTAGAACTGACTTTGGTTTAGAAAACCTAGCAACTAAATCTTTATCCTTCTGAAGACTAATCTCCAGACTTTTGATTTGATCATTCTTAAATGATATAGTCCCCATCTGAATCACAGTTATGTGCTTCATTCTGGCTATCTCATTAAGTTTTTGATCAAACAACTTCTCATAATCAGTTGCAGCCACTTTGAGACTTGCAATCTCCTTAGCTTGACTCTTGGCCAAGGATTTGCATTTCTTAAATGCTTGCAACAGAACTCTATATTCATCAATCAATTGATGAATATCCTCTTCATACTCAGATGCACTCTCATCACTTGATGATGATGAATCTGATTCTGAACTAGCACAAGAAATTGAACTGAAATAACAATTTTGTACCTTACTAGGTTCTGGCTGCTCCAGGATTTTGTCACTTTCTGTCAATGTCATTAGCCCTTGGCACTGACTGTCCTCTTGTTCATATATAGAGTTCATGATCTGGATGAACTCTTCTTCTTCTTCCTCAGCAAACAGTCTTATGTATGCTTCAGCATCTGACTCAGTTTCTGATGAAGAAATGTCTGACAAGCTCTTATCCTTTTTGGCAACAAAAGACTTTTCCTTCTTGCCCTTGAATGGAGTCTTTTTCTTATCATTAGACTCCTTCCTTTTCTTTGGACAGTCTGCAACAACATGTCCTTGTCTATTACAGCAATAGCATACAATTTTTGAAAGAGTTGCTTTGCTAGACTTGGTCTTTTTCCTGTCTTTCTTTGAAAACTTTTTATTCTGATAATAGTCTTCTTTACCTTGTGAAGTAGATGGCTTTGTCCTCCACTGTTTCTTCTTTAAGAACTTCTGAAAATGTCTTGTGAAGGCAGCAAAGTGCTCATCACTTTCACTGCTTTCAGACTTTCTGCTTGCTGACTCATCTGACTCAGTTTCAGCTACTTTTGGTGGTGGAGTTGGTGACTTACTTCTGTACTTTCTGGGGGCTTCTGTTTTAAATGCCACTGTCCTTTCTTTATGTTCACTTCTTGTAGATTTCTCCTCTTCTTTCCTCACCATCAACTGCATTTCATAGGACAGCAGTTTTCCAAACAGTGTTGGTGGAGGAATTTCTGCTAACTTTGTCATTTCCCTAATGACACAGATCTTGGTGTCCCAATCTTTTGTAAGGGACCTTAGAAACTTATCATTAAGCTCATAATTACTGAACTCTCTGTCATAGGACATTAGCTCCTTCATAATCCTATAGAACTTCTTATAGCATTCAGTTATGCTATCAGCCCTACCTTGCCTAAAGCTTTCATACTCTTGATTTAGCAAAGATTTTCTGTCTTGCCTCACTTCTTCAGAACCCTCCATGTACACAATAAGAGTATCCCACATTTCCTTGGATGTCTTGCAGTGTATCAAATTCTGAAAAGTAGCATCATCTATAGCACTCACTATGATATTTGAGCCCTCTTGTCCATTGTGGCTAGAACTATCTCATCCTTTGTCATTTCAGAGAAATCTTTAGGTGTTCTCTGATTTGCATCTAAGACTGAAACCTTCATGGGCACATATGACCCTTCTTTAACTGTGATGTAAATTCTAGGGTCTGAGGCTTCCATAAATAGTCTCACCCTTTCCTTCCAGATGCCAAATATTTCTTTTCTGCAGATGGGTAGCTTCATGGATCCCAATTCCTTATGATTCTCAGTGGAACCCATGGTTCTTGATTTTATTGATTCTGTAATGTACTTAGCCTGAATCTGCCAACATGATCTACTCAGACAGTTATGTCCCTTTTTGAGTAACCTGGCTCTGATACCACTTGAAAGATATTGTACCAATTCACCTAGAGGGGGGGGGGTGAATAGGTGACTTAAATCTTTTTAACTTTTTAGGCAGAATTCAGAGTTTATCACAGAATTATAACACAGCAATTAACCAACAATCACATCAATCAATCCAGCACACAGTGAACACACAAATTTATAGTGGTTCCCCAAGATTTGGGTACATCCACTTTCCCCATTCGCCTATCTAGCAGTGTACTAGATTCGGCCAAACTCCTCCACTATCTCAGATCCTCAGATCTTACACTCAGAACCCCAAAACAGGTTCCTACAGCTCAGGCCCAAGGCCCTACAACTCAGCTTCTTCACAAAGCCTACACTCAGCTTCTTCACAAAGCCTACACTCAGCCACCAAGGCCTACACTCAGCCACAACAGGCCTGCACTCAGAGATACAAATCTCCTACACTCAGGCACACAGGCCCTACACTCAGCCTTTATAATTACAGGCTTACAAACTCAGATCCCTAAGGATCCTACAAGAAAATATGAATACAAAAATGTAAACTCTACAACTTAGAGAAAAGAGAGAAGAGTTGTGAGTTTCTTGATGAGTTCTTGGAAGAACTCAGTTGAGATCAAACTGACTTGGCTTTCTTCAAAGCTTCTTGAATGTAGAACACAATAAGATTGATCTCCTCTGCAGTTGATCCTTGATCTCTGCTACTTAAGATTCAGAACAAAATCTGAACCCTTCTTCTCAGCCTGGTTCCAACGGCTGTCTTCTTGGATGGAGCTCTCTTTCTCCAACTTCTTAGATCTTCACTAGATTCTTCAAGGAATAGCTAGATCTTCTTTGTATTACTTGATCTCTAGAACATGTGTTCAATCATCTCTTTCTATAGACAGTATAAGCCTATTTATAGGCCTTCTTCATGGTAATCGGCTGGTCTGGTTCATAACTGATTTCTGACAACTCTGACAGGTGATGTAGACCGGCTGGAATGGCAGCTGTCAAGTCATCCAGTCAGTTCTTGAAAAATTTTGTAACTGTCTGAAAGTGTCGAGACTGTCTGTCTTTAAGTGTCGACACTTATAGACCAAGTGTCGACACAAGTTGTCTAAGTGTCGACACTAGCCTACAAGGTGTCGACACAACTCCTTGTGTTGTAGAATTCACTTCTCGACACTGCTTCTTCATCATGTGTCGACACTGATATTGAGTGTCGACACAATACTTTGTTCTTCAGCACTTTGTTGAATTCTTCTAAGTGTCGACACAACTCCTTTGTGTCGACACATCTTCATGTGTTGAACTTGTTCAGTGTCGACACACCTTCTTGGTGTCGACACATGCCTTCAGTGTTGATACTTGCTGAGTGTCGACACAGCTCCTTGTGTCGACACATCTACTTATGTTGAGACTTTTGCTGAGTGTCGACACTTGTACTTAGAATATTGTTGAACTTTGCTAAGTGTCGACACAGCTCATTGTGTCGACACTTTCTTCAAGTGTTGAGTCTTCAGCTGAGTGTCGACACATTCTTTCTTGTGTCGACACTTTCTTCAAGTGTTGACTCTTCTGCTGTGTGTCGACACATTGTTCTGGGTGTCGACACTTATACTTAGACTCTGCTGACTTTTGCTGAGTGTCGACACAGCCTACAAGTGTCGACACTTTCTGATGTAGATACAGTTCATCTGGGTGTCGACACAACTGTTAAGTGTCGACACTGCTTCACTGCACTTTTCTTCCTTGAGTGTCGACACAGCTCCTTGTGTCGACACTTTCTGTCTGGTGTCGACTCTGCATCCCTGGTGTCGACACAACTACTCCAAGTGTCGACAATGCTTGCCTGGGTGTCGACACAAGTCTTCTTAAGTGTCGATACTTTCCCTCTGGGTGTCGACACATGAACTTAGAATCTTTTCTGCTTTCCTGCAAATACTTAACCTGCACAACTAAACTCAAAACACATCAAATACATTTTGATGTATATCATTGAGTGGGGTGAGGCTTCTTCAAATCAGGTACATTAGAGCCAATGTACCCAACAGCTTTTCAGCAGTTGAAGATGCAACTGACCTCAGCACCCCTGCTTCAGAGTCCCCGGCCAGGAGAGATTCTTTTCTTATACCTAGGGGTTGGCCCTGAGGCCGTCAACTCCGTTCTTCTTCGGGAAGAGAGCAGGAAGCAATTCCCAATTTACTATGTTAGTCATATCCTGAAGAGTGCTGAGACACGGTATCCGATTTTGGAGAAGTTAGCCTTGGCGCTAGTCATGTCAGCTCGCAGGCTCCGTCCGTACTTCCAAGCACATTCAATTCAAGTCATCACCGACCAGCCTTTGAAGGGTGTGTTGGAAAAACCAGAACATTCCGGCAGACTAGGTAAGTGGGCAATAGAGTTGAGTGAATTTGAAATATCTTATGTGCCCAAGACAGCCATTAAAGCTCAAGTCCTAGCAGACTTCTTAATCGGCATGCCAGAGTCTAGTTCTGATCGAGCAGAAAGGTCACCTTTGGCTTGGACCATCTACGTTGATGGTGCCTCAGGCAGAAGTTCTTCTAGAGCAGGAGTGGTTTTCATTAATCCAAACGATGTCAAACTGGAGCAGGCCATCAAATTTTACTTTCCAGTAACCAATAACCAGGCCGAGTATGAATCTTTGCTAGCAGGCTTGAGACTTGCGAGGGAACTAGGAATCGATCATGTTCATATCAAAACCGATTCTCTGGTAATGGCGTCACAAGTCCTCGGTAACTTTGAAACAAGAGAGCCGATCTTGAAGAAATATCTAGATCTTGTGAAGATAGAAGTGGGCAGGTTCAAGAGCTTTACCATCGGGCACATCCCCAGAACAGAAAATGAGGAGGCAGATTTTCTTTCCAAGTATGGGATGCCTTCGGGAGGAACAACTTCCGAGCTCTTCCGCCCGGCAGTGGTGGAAGGAGATTTGATGCAAGTGGACCAACGTACCTCTTGGATGGACCCATTCATTCTCTATCTGTCAACGCGAGGTTATCATCATTCAGTCAAAGATAAGAAAAAGTTCAGAATAAAGGCAGCTACTTCTTAGTGGCAGGAGTCCTCTACAGAAAAACCTTCCTCTCTACAATGGCCCGGTGTGTTTCAGAATAAGAAGCTCCCCTTGTTTTGCAAGAAGTTCATTCAGGAGAGTGTGGAAGCCACTCGGGAGCAAGAACCCTGGAAAGACGGATCCCGCAGCAGGGTTATTTTTGGCCCACTATGAAGAGAGACTCTGAGGTCTATGCAAGAAATTGTGTTCAATGCCAGAATTTTGCTCCACTTCAACTCCAAGCAGCTCAGGCCCTCAGATCGATTGCAACTCCTTGGCCCTTTGCGGTTTGGGGGATGGATCTCATTGGTCCTTTTCCCATGGCAAGCGGGCAACGGCGTTTCATCATCGTAATGATCGACTACTTCAGCAAGTGGATCGAAGCCAAGGCATTGGCTAAGACAACTACTCAGGTCGTCAAAAACTTCATTTGGGGGGAGATTGTCTGTCGGCATGGGATACCTATGGCAATAATCACTGATAATGAGCCACAATTCAACAACTCAGAGATGATAGATTTTTGCAGGCAGATCGGAACAGAGCTGCGGTTTGCGTCAGTTCATCATCCCAGAAGCAATGGCCAAGTAGAAGCAGCCAACAAGCAGATCCTCAATTTGCTCAAAACGAAAGCGCAGAATCTCAAGGGTAGCTGGGCTGATCAGCTTTCGTCAGTCCTCTGGTCCCTTAGGACAACGCCATCATCCACAACTGGGGAGACTCCATTCAAACTTTCTCATGGCTCAGAGGCACTCATTCCAGTTTAGTTTGAAGTCCTGTCACCCAGAGTTCTGCTTGCGAGAGAAGGCGTTGAGGACTGGCTTGAGTTGAATAATGAAGAGATGAGGTTCAGCTTGGAACACATCGAGGCAATCAGAGATCAAGCAGCCATAAGGCAGGAGGAGCTCAAAATAAGGATGGCCCGCTACTTTGATCAGAACGTAAGGATCAAACACTTCCAAGTGGGAGATATAGTTCTAAAAAAGATTGATGTTGCTGCAAGAGCTGGTTCAGTTGGAAAGCTTAATCCAAATTGGGCCGGCCCTTTTGTTATCAAAGAAGCGTTAAAGAGCGGCGCTTACCGCTTGCAGACATACGAAGGAGAGGATATGCCACACACATGGAGCGGGGATGATCTCAAACGGTTCTATTCTTGAACCTCCTTTTTCTACTTTGTGTATCCTCTTCAAGAGCCATTATGAATAGAAACTGCTTGCTAACGCTTCTTCAAGTGTTTTGTCTATGTAATCATAACATATGAAACGCTAAGAAAGATTTCAAAAACGGTTCTGCGCTTGAACTCTCTTTTCTTTCTTATGCTTGCTTTGCAAATACATTTTATTAATCAAAGGATCCATACTGACAATTTTTTCTAGTGTTTTCTCTCTCTCCCAAAGACCTATAACGGTTCCCTGATACCAGGAGACATCGTCGAGTTCAGCAAGACCTTCCCTAGAGCTGTTGTCATTAGCATAACACCACGAAGACCACGTGTTGCGAGGAGATTTCGCACCGTGTAGTGGGAGCTTGCAGGCTCTAGTGCGGTAGGATTCTGAACTTCGGATCCCAGCTAGTATCTTACCCCACCTCTGCGTTATGGAGGGCAGGGTGGGTGTAGAGCTGTACCGTGTCGCATTTGGGATATCGTTACCACTTTGATGATCTGGCGAGGAATGCAATGCCATGCGCACCTGCCCACCGATCTTCTTAGCTTGTAACCCTCGAACACTCCATGGTACCCTCAAGCAGTGCCTGCAGGAGACCCACAGCTTAGACTGTACTCCAGGCAAGAGGGCAGGGAACCGTTCCGCCGAGTATCTTGCTTTTCGCAGGGAATCTTCTTGGGTGGACTAGTTCTCTTTTTCCGCACAGTCCGCCAGTTTTATTTGGGTTGACCATATAGCCTGTGGCCTGGTGAGGAAAGCAATGTCATGTGCACCTGCCCACCTGGTCGCAAGCTGTAGGTCATTTCTTCTGTTTAGTGCGGACTGGTTTTATCTATCCGCGCAGTCTGCCAGCTTTGGGTTGATCGTATAGCCTGTGGCCTGGTGAGGAAAGCAATGCCATGTGCACCTGCCCACCTGGTCGCAAGCTATAGGTCGTTTCAATCTTGGGCGGACTGGTTTTCTGTATCCGCTCTGTCCGACGGTTTCCTTGAGACCGCAAGCTATAGATTATTTCTGTTGGCATATATACGAACTGCAAAATTATATCAGCTAAGTCCGCCGAATGGTTTCCATATATTATCACTTGATAAGTTAATAAAGAGAATTGCGGACTGCTACTAGAACTCAATGAAGTCCACCTGACTGTTATCAGCTGGCTATTTTCATTTTCATTTTTTAAGGCGGACGTTGAATGGATTCATAAGTTGAATTCTCTAATCAGGAAGACTCGTTATAGATCTTAATATCGCGCAGACTACAATTGGAACTTAACGGAGTCCGCCTGACAATTTCTTCTTTCTGACGACGGACAATAATTGTCTATAATCAGCAAGTTAAAAAGCTCAGTGTGATTTATCAGCATGTCGTGCAGACTGCCAAGTGTCGGTGCGGTGAGCGTGGAAAAAGAACATTGCAGGAAGCACACATGCAAAAATATCCTTTCTATTTCATCAAAAATTTATACATCTATTCGGCGGACTACAGTCTCGAGTCTGCCACATTTACAAAATCAAAAAGATAAAAATGCATTAATCTGCAGTCTTTTGCTTCTTTTCTGGAGGTGCAGGGCTTTCGCCAACAATGTCGACTTCCGGAGAGTAGCCCCCCGAGCCGCTCCCGCTACTATCTGATCCTGTGCTTGAGGCGGACTCGCTATGCGAGCTCCTGGCCGCAGAGGAGGATCCAGAGGTGCTTGACTCGGCGGACTGATCTACAACTTGTCGGCTTGAGCCGGTTCCATCCGCCGTCTCCATGGCGCCTTGCCCTTCGCCTTGTTCTTCTTCTTCTTCTTCTTTCTCTACTTCCTCGCCTTCTTCTTCCTCAATGATGTCCTTGCCATTTTTAGCCCGCTCCATCGCCGCGACCTGCGGTGCCAGCTCAGGGAAGAGCTCCAAGAAAGGGATGCCATCCACTCCCTCCTTTGTAAAGCCACCGCGGATAAGTCACTCAATGGCGACCTCGACGGTTTCCTTCACGAAAGGGAGCATGGCGGCCTGAAAGCTGTTGTTCTCTAAATCATAGGCGACCTGCGCAAAACAAAAGCAAACATCAAACAGATCGACCCGAATAGCAAATTGAAAGCGCCTTATTATCTTTTTGAAGCTGTTCATTCTGCCTTAGCAGGTCTCTGGCCAGGGTGGCTACATAGTGGTTCGTCACCACGCTGTTCGCAGCGGCCTGAGAGGCTAGCAGAGTGAGGTAGGCGGCGGCCACCTTCTTAAGGTCGCTCAAGTTGCGCTTTTCGTAGAGCGCGGAGATTGCAATATGGGCGTGGTGAGTTATCCGCGGACTCTTCCACGAAGGGAGCGCGGTGGACAGGCGGACATGTTTGTTCTTGCTATGTCAGTGGACCATAGGGTTCCCCCTAAGATCCTTCTGGTTGATGCCAAAGCCGCTCATGGTGAAGCTTTCAGAAGAAGAGTAATCCGCCGCAGGATCCCCTTCCTCCTTCCTCTTCCTTGCGACTGCTTCTTTCTTCTCCTTTTGTGTAGGAACAAAGCCGCTAGGCGTCTGCGGCAAGTTGGCGGGTACCGCCAAGGTCGCTGCAAAAATAGATGGGGTAAACACGAAGGTCGCTGCGGATACAAAGTTTGAGTTCGAAAGCTGCTTACTCTCTTCGGGCAGAACGTCCGCTAAGCTCGCCAGTAGCGGAATGTAATACTCGATGTCAAGCCTATCATTGGCCAAGAACTCGACAATGGCGGATTCCAAGTCATCCAGCTGCACACCCTTGAAGGCGGAGTCCGCGCGTACCTGCGGATAGGTGTGCGCGAACCCTAGGTCGCCCTCAAAGATCAAGAACCTAGAGGTCCAGTTGTGGATCTTGTTGGGAAGGCCCACAACCTTCATCCCTCTGCAGTAGAAATATATCACCCCCTTGTAGGGGCGGCCTCCAGAAGCGGTTATGGAGCGGACAGAAAACATCTTGCGGAAGATGTTCATGGAGAAAGCGATCTTTTCAGATCGCAGGTAGGAGAGGAAACTGCAGATCGCGGCGAGTGTGTTGGGCGCGAGCTGGCCTGGCACCATTCTGTAGTGCTCAAAGATTTCGGCAAGCTCCCATAAGAGCGGGAACTTGAATCCGCTATCAAAGTGGTCCACTGGAATGGCGATCTGGGTAGCGGTTGAAAAGTTTAGCCTTTCCTGGTGGGCTGGAAGGCGGACGAGGATATTCGAATTCGCCATCTTCTTCTCGAAAAAGGCCTCCAGGTCGACCTCTATCAATGTACACTTCCGGTGGTCGGCGGAGTGGAAGGCGACAGCAGCATCAGTACGCGCGGACACCATTTTGCAGGCCGCAGGGTTCCTTTTACTTCAGCTGTTTCCTGCATAGAAGAAAGTGGTAGGGCCTATTTATAATTACAAGTTCTGATAGCTTTTTGACCAGGCTGCAGAGCTCGCAATTCCAATCCGCATAGTCCGCAAGAACCAAACCATTCACGCAGCAAAAGTTAACGATAACGCGGACACATGTAGATTCAAATGCCAAGAAAAATTTAAAAGCAAAAATTATGGCGGACACAGCTTTCATCCGCGCAGTTCGCTATGATTTCTTCCTGCACGTCAAGCATAAGAGGCGGACACAGTTTCAGTCCGCTTAGCTCGCAAATTTTCCCACAAGCTAAATTACGTGAAGCGGGCGCAGTATTAGTCCGCACAGTTCGCCACAGATCACAGCAAAAATAACATAAATTGCGGATATATGATTAAGTCCGCATAGTTCGCAACGCAATTCAATCTACAACATTGTTTAAAAGCACAATTATACAAATCAAACAAATATTCATGACAGCGCGGACTCAGCGGTCCCTAGTTTCGGTCCGCGCTTGCCTTTCAGGTCTATCTCTGCACAAGTGAGCGGCTTGATCGCTCATTTGAAGAATCTTGCTGTACAAACGACAGATATGATGGTGGATGACGTTTATGGTCCGATGCATGTGGGCAGCTTCGCGGTCTACCCGGCTAAGGGGCACCATTGGCTCCGCTGCCGGCCTTGGATCCTCGTCCGCAACCTGTTGACCGCCCGTCGGTGCTGCGGCCTCCGGAGCAGCGCGATCTTGCAATCGCGACCTATGCTCGGCAACCTCAGCAGCTCGCTTCCCTTTCTCTTCCCTCGCTGACGCCAAATGTTTCCCCTTGTAGAAGCGGACATCGTCCGCGAGTCTCCTCTTTTCACTGTCAGATCTCTCCAGCGCCCTGGAGATGCTGGCGATCTGGTCCTTTAGGGCTTTCTCCCGCTCCGCGGACGCCTTCTCGCGCTCTTCCGCCTTCTTTAACTCTTCTTTGAGATTCTGAACTTCAGCTTGAAATTTTTCTAACTCTTTGATGATGTTCAAGCTGGGCAGCTCATCCCCTGTGGATTCTTCATGCGAGACCGCGTCAACACCAGTATTCAGTGTAACCACGAACTCGCCACTCTCAATGGAGCCCGGCGGCGACTTTCTACCTGCAAGAAAGAAATTCAACTTCTTCATTCAAAACCAGTCCGCGGCGGACACAAAGAAAGGATGAAGGATCACATTTGGATATAGCCACATCGATTTACCGACTATCGAGAAAGACAGGCCGCCTTGCCTGCTCCGGGTCAAAAAGCCTTAACCGCTTCTTCCATTCGTGATGGACCCTAGCTCTTTTCTCAGCAGCAGAGCTTTTCGAAACCACGATGTCCTCAGTTTCAGTGATAATCTGGACTGGTCTCGACTTTCGCGGCGGCGACCTGTAAAGATACTGACGCTTAAAATACTTAGGTGCCGGCTGAAGTTTACCTGACCGCAGTAGCTCTGCAGCAGTCCGCAGGTCCTCAGTGCTCTTGTCCGCCGCGACCTGCTTCGAGGCCGCCTCCACCGCAGCTACTTGAGCAGCAATTTGCTTCTTCTGCTCCTCTATCTTCTGCTTCAGCCTCTCCCTCTCTTCTTCCTCCGCAGCGGACAAAGAAGGGAGTTCGCTACCTTTATTCCCAGTAGCCTCCGCCTCAGATTGCTGCAGTACAATCAGCAGGGATTCGTTGATTAGATCTACTTCATTGACGTCTATCGAATCTAATATCTCATCAGTGGTTAGACTGACCGTGGAGAGGGAATTATCTCCCTGAACTTGGGCTTCCGGTGTGACCAAATCGCTGTCAGGAACTTCTTTGTCGCGCGGTCTGTGTTGTAAGTCCGCATCTCCGGTCCGCTTGGAGACATTCTTCTCCTTCATCGCGCGCAATTTCTTCTCAACCCGCTCGGCAACGGTCGACCCGTCCCTCTTCCTCTTCTTTCTTTTAGCTCTCTTCTCGGCAGAATCCGCAGCGGCCTCTCCTAGGTCGGGCTGACTCTCGCGGACAGCCTCAGGGTTCACAACAGCTAATGCCTTTGAAGGCGCAACGTCTTCTCCCTCAGTCCGCCTATCTTCTTCATCCAAGTTAACAATGGGCACCTGGGCATTGGGAGAAGATATGTCGGACTCAATATGTTCACCAACGGTGTCCGCCGAGGTTGCAGTTTTCTGGGAAGGGGCAGAGTCCGACAGGGTCACCATCTTTTCACTTCTCAGTGGTTCGGCATCGAGGACTGCGGCATCCTCGCGAGCAGATGTATCGGCGCGGCGGACTGCTTTCTCCGCAGGCTTTTGGCAGTTTGAACTCTCTCCTGTATGGCGGACAGGATCCTCTCTTGTCGACCTCTTTATTATCTTCTTGGTCTTCATAGGCGTTGTCAGTGCTAAATCGCCTTTTGCAGTGAGACTAGAGAAGAAAGCTCCGAGCCTTGCCATGCCGGACTGGAAAGTGGAGACCGCAAGTGGTGAATAGCGCCCCATGTCGATCGGGATTTTCAACAGTTCCAGGCCCTCCAGCAATATTTATAGCGCTGGCGGCATTTATGAGGCTTGCGGACTCGGCGGTTAAGGAAACATTTTCGAAGTTTTCTGGAAACTTAAAAATGTGCGGGGATTATGTTAACCCCTTAGTCCGCAACATCCTACAAGATGCCAAACCCCCCCCCCCCCTTTCAACACTCGCGGACTCAATTGGGCAGTCCGCCCAGTCCGGCAAAGTAACCAATCGGCCAAGGATGGTCCCCCAGCAGCGGACTCAAGGAATTGTTCGCTCAGTCTGCCACGACTTGGGATCTCTGGATTCTCTACAACGGCGGACGCAATGTCTCGTCCGCCCAGGCCGCTGTCTTCCAGCAGGATCGCGCCTAGCAGCAGACGGGAGCTCCAGCCCGCGAGCCCAGTCCGCCCCTTTAGCACGGACTGGCGTGTTCTTTCTTTTGGCTTCCCGTCACCGCTGCCCGGTTCTCCTGTACCCCGGGCAGCCCGTTATTTTTAGCCCTGCCCGTTTGGGCAGGCCCCCTATCCTATAAATAGGGGGGAGGTGGTGCACCCAAGGCATGCTGACTCAGACCCAGGAGCCTACTTGTTAAAGGCTGCGGACTCAAATCTTCTGTCTTGCGGACTCCTCCTCGCTCTGCTCTTGTCAACCTTTTACTTTCACCTGTAACCAAATCTTTCTTGAATCAAGGGAAAGCCCGTCGCAAGAGAGGCATTCAGGGCGCGACGGGCGAAGTCTGTTGTTGCCGTGGCTCACGGCCCTGCTGTTCTTCCTACCCTCATCCGCTTAGTAGATTACTACTCACAGTCTCTCTATTTCCCAGTGTTCGAACTGTTAGCTGGTGGTGCTCGACCCCCCCCCCCCCCTTTGTGTTTTCGTGCATCAACAGTTCATTAACGAGAAAACTGGCCCAGATGAGTCCAAAAATTTGTATATAACTTGGACTCATCACAATTCTAGTTTTATTCTTCATGCAATGTACTTTCATTACTTGTAACCTCTCTTTATTAGTGTAATATCAGTAGTTAGCTCTCTTTTTCATGCACTTGTAATCCTCATTCCTAGTTATAATTCCTTTTTGTGTTTAATGAAATTGTAGTTAGCTTTCTCTTTCTCTATTTCTCTCTCTGTAGTTTTCATGCACCTTTATTATTTACCCCTCTCTTCTCCTATTACCTTGAATAACTAATCCTCATGTGTACTTGATCACGATGATCTGAGAATGAGTTGATCAAGTTATGATGTTTTAGCTTTCTTTTTCTTCTTAAAGTAGTTACCTTTGATTTACTCTTGATTTTTATTTAGTGGGACTATATTGCTGGTATATAGTTTCCATTTGGGTTTTCAATCGTAGATAGCCGAGAGGCTCGAAGATTGAATTGATCACCCAAGAGTAAAGAGAGTTGCACACAACCCTCGAGAGTGGCAAACGTTAAATCTCCTGGATTGGAGTGAAATCCAATAGTGGGGATGACTTCGAGAGAAGCATGTTCAGCTTTAGGAACCTCCATGTTCAATGTGTTTTACTTTATTTAGAATTAGTTGTTATTTCATTTTGATTTTCTTATTTCAAAGTGATTCAAGATTGATTACTCTCATATTAACTTTAGTTCTAACCTTTTATTTCTGCAAGTAATTTAGATTTCTTTTTAGCTTAGAAATTTAGTTCTTGTTTTTAGTTTATTATATCAATAAAAAAAAGAATTTGATAAAATAATAGTGATATCCTCGAAGTAGAAGTAGTAATTAACCATATGGAAAATACGACCTTGATATTAATCTTTAGTATCCTATACTATAAACAATAAGGTACACTTGCCTTTATCGGATATAGAATCGGAGAATATTATCAACTTCCACAATCCACCTTCTCTTTTCTTTAACCCCTCTTCTACATCATTGCGATCCGAGTATCAAGTTTTTGGCGCCGTTGTCGGGGATAGTTTTGATATTTTGAAAAAAGGATAGCTATTAATTTTATCGTTTTTCTTTCTTTCTTTTTTCTCTTACCCCTCTTTCGCGGTTGATTTTATTTTTTATGGGTAGATTTTGTTTTTCTTGTGGATAGTTCAGTCACTCTCGCAAGGAGTGTTCGGTTTGATATCCTTCATCCACCCATGATTGTATTCCTTCCGGATCTGACCAATTTGGCCAAATTGATCCATCCGTGAATTTATTTTCGTGGGGTCACGATGATTTTCAAACGCCTTCCTACCCTTCTCCTCCGAATTTTTCTGATTTTAATTTTTTCGGATATTTCTTGAATGGACATTTTGATCCTAGCCCTACTTTGAACTACTCAGGGTGGAAACACCCTGATCATTCTTGGGTCATGGTGATCATCATCCCATTCCATCTCAAGATTTCTCTGCTTTTTGTCAACAAGTTTGCATGCCTCTTGTTTTTGATTTTAGCGAAAATGAAAATATTTTTGACTATGCAGCATTTGATGAAAGCATAAATGCTCATTTTATCATCGTTTCTTAAATATTACTTTAAGGTATAACTAAGTATGGTCCAATAGGAGAGTAACATGTGGCCTGGGTATTCAAATGCATGGCCATCATTAACTCTTGATCAAATCAGCCTATTTTCTCTCTCTCCTCAATACTTTCATACTGAATGATACTTCCTCATCTGATAAAAGGAGTTATCTTATTATTCTTCATCGTGATGACCGCTCTTCCCTAAAATAACGAAGGACTGCAGCTAGGTCGCCGGAAGACGAATGTCGCCATACCGCTGAGGAAAAGAACCATATCCACGGGAGAAAATCATGGGAGCTTCCTACCCTCTCCCTTAGTGCTAGATCTTTTAATCTGAAATTAGGAGAGACAAATACTAAAGAGAGCTTGACTTTGGGAGTTTATTGGAGATTCTTAGGAGAAGACCGCGCTAGAACTTTTGTTCTAAGGTACCGATCGCCAAAAAAATTGTAACGCCCCCAACTTTTTGATAATTATTTGAATTGTTAATTACATATTTATGATATCACGACATTACTTTTTAATGTCATGTTGACAGCGCTGCACCGTTAGTGTGTTTTCCCATCTGTTAGGTCTGTTTGACCAAATTTTGGGGTTTTTGACGATATTGAAGATTTTCATGTTGAAAGAATTAAGTTTGTGTTTTTTTGGATTTTGCTTGACCAGTTTTGTTGCCGTCTGGGTATTTTTGGAGTCTCGGCGCATATTTGAAGTTTTGTGATATTTATGCTTGTTGTAAGCATGTGATGATCTGTAAGCCCGACCGGCCAAAGTTTATCTACTTGCTTCCGTTGGTGTGACGATCAGTAAGCCCATCGACCTGCAACAAGTAATCCTCAACTAGGGATTATCCAATAACCATGTATCGACATATAGTGCATGCAGTCCTCATGTACCAATGAGGCAAGAAGCTCCCAAAACTTCCAACCACTTCCTTACACAACAAAACCTTGGATACAACATATCCTACCATCACAGACAAGTAATCAACAAGTGAATAATTAAGTTGTTATGACAACCCAAATCACCCAAATGTTTCTTCCCTGTGATATGGTTAACATCTAGAGCATTACACAAAATTTCATCTCATTCGGATCATTACGATAACCATTTACGACCCAATAATTTATAATATAATTTTGGCAAGTTCATATCAGGTATATATAAAAATTATAAAACTAATTAATGGAATCCTTAATGTCATCAAACATTTTTCTACCAGTTTTTCCAAGCTTCGGATAAACAATTTTAGAGAAATTCATGAGACATCAAAATCTGTACATTTATGACACTGCTTACGGAAACTGGATTTCCAGAGCTACATACCACTAAAAATTTAGTTTAACCCCATTCCAGAAATGTATTTCTTAGACCTACAACTTTCCTATAAATTCCTAGGTCCAGATCAAGTCTATCATGCCTAAAATCGGGTTTGAACTCGGCTGCGCAGATCTAGACAAATTATGTCCTGCATTTTTATCTTAATTATTTTCAAGACAACAATTTCGAACTCACATTTAGGCAGCTTCATAGCTCCTCAGAAAATGTGCAACAACTCATTAGAAAGGATTTTCTAGGGGCCACAACTTTCATGTTGAGCCTGAGACCTGAGTCTGACTGGATCATTTCTAAAAATAGGCTTTAAGTCCGTCACGCGTACAAGATAGATTTTTGTCGAAGTAGTATAAGTAAATTCATGCACGAATCTTAAAGAAAAATGAATAGTCATTGTTCATCATCTTTCTCCAGCCAATGTACAAGATGTGTTTAGCTTCTCTCCACCTTTTTTCCCTCAATAGACCACTGTTCTTCACGAAATCAAGTCTGCCGCCTTCGTATTGAAGTGAGGATGTGATTGAAGTTATTTTAGTGGCGATCGACACCTTAGAACGAAAGTTCGAGCATTGTATTTTCCTAGGAAACTCCATTAAACTCCTAAGTTCAAGCTCTCTTGAGCGATGTCTCTCCTAATTTTAGATCTAAAGATCTAGCACCAATGGAGAGGGTAGGAAGCTCACATGATTTTTGTACATGGACCGAGTTCTTCTCCTCGGCAGCATGGCGATGTTCGGCTTCCGATGACCTAGCTCTGTTACTTCATTCTTTCTGGGAAGAGAGGCCGACATGATGAAGAATAAGAAGATAACTCCTTTTATCAGATGAGGAAGTATCGTTTAGTATGAATGTCTTGAGGAGAGAGAGAAAATAGACTAATTTGACTGAGGGTTAATGGCTACCATGCCTTGGAATGACTACCCAGGCCACGTGTCATTCTCTTATTGGGCAATTTATAGTTATTCCATAATGTAATCTTTTGGAAATGATAATGCCATAAATACGATGTTCGGTACAACTCCTAAAAGCATCTTCATTCTGAATCGGCCCATACATCTTCCCAGGACTCAAATAACAAGACAACACTAAAGGATTTTTGCCAAGTCCATTCATCGAGATCACTCGATGTGTTCGTCGAGATCACTCGATGGGTTCGTCGAGATCACTCGATGGGTTCGTCGAGATCACTCGATGGGTTTGTCTAGTTCAGTTGATGGGTTCATCGAGTCCAGTCGATGGATTCGCCTTATCCATTCAACCGGATTGTCGAGTCCATTCGACGGGTTCGCCGAGTCCAATCGATGGGTTCACCGAGTCCATTCGACGAATTCATCGGGTCCATTCAATGAGTTCACCGAGTCCATTTGACGAGTTCGTCGATTCTATTTTATGAGTTCGCCGAGTCCATTCGACGAGTTCATCGAGTCTACTTGTCGAATTGTTGAGTTTACTTCGGATTTCTTTCTAATTCTGTCCGGACCTACCAACTACCCCTGTGACCTTAGTCTCTCTCTCTCTCTTTCTCTCTCTCAAACATTCCTACCAGGCCTAAGCAACCCAAGGAGACACAAAACACATACAAGGTGTCTAGATCAAAATGGGACGTTACAAATCCTATAAAGAAAATAAAAAATTTTGTCCCCGAAATTGAGGTTAAGTCATCATGTAACAAAGTACGAGGTATGCAAGGTATGTTTTTAATTTACCTTGAAGAAACAATCACGGGTAGCATTGCTTCATTAGGTCCATAGGCTGCCAAGTGTATTCCTCTTTTTCATTATTGGTCCACATGACCTTGACCCAAGGTACGGTCCTTCACCGGCTCTAGCCGGATAGATCTATCTGAAGCCACAGGGTCGGACGTAGGGTTGATAAGCTACTTAGGCTGAAGTAGAGCTTACCAAAGGGAATACATAGGAAAGACATTGTCTATGTTTTCCAGTTCCTGTGATAGCTCCAATCTATAAGGCATGTGACCAATCCTCCACAAAATGGAATAAGGCCCCATATATCATAGGCTGAGCTTTTTCCTTCCACGAATACGTGACACCCCATGTGTAACGGTCCAGGCCCATCCCATGGGAACCCGCTGGACCGCCGGCCTACTAGAGTCCAGACCCGGGCCCACTCCTGGTAGTCAGCCTATCACATTCAAGCCTGCAGGCCATGCACCCCAACCCCTCTCTGGCCTGTTTATCAGCACGGTAGGTTGTTGCCACTAGGTCTCGAACCCAGGACCTTGATAAGAGAGCTTTCCACCACTCCCTCATCACCAACTGAGCTGCAGCTCAGTTGGTGATGAGGGAGTGGTGTAAAGCTCTCTTATCAAGGTCCTGGGTTCGATCCCCAGTGGCAACAACCCGCCGTTGCTGATAAACAGGCGCGGAGAGGGGTTGGGGTGCATGGTCTGCAGACCTGGTTAGGCTGAACCCTTTCGAGCGTGGTGTTGGGGGTGCCGGCGGCCGTCCTTGCGAGCCATGGGCTGGGGAGGCCGTTACACCATGCATCGACCTAATCTTCAAGAATACCTTGTCACCCACTTGGAATTCTACCATCTTGTGTTTCACTTCATAGTACCTTGCCTGCCGGCTCTTAGCCTTTAGCATGTAGTCCTGAATCAATCAATTCATAGTGTCGGTGTTCTCGATGTACTCCAGCCCCAATGCCTTAGGATCATCTTCTTGGACCCATGATAAAGGCATTGTGCACCTACTATCATAAAGTGACTCATAGGGTGTCATTCCGATGTTTTCTTAATGACTATTATTATATGAAAACTCTACCAATGGTATATGTTTCTCCTACGGCCCTCCCCAAACCAAAACCCATAACAACAGCAAGTCCTCCATAGTCCTGCTAGTTCTCTCAGACTGGACATCCGTCTGTGGGTGAAAAGCCACGCAGATGGTAAGGTGAGATCCCAAATACATTTGAAATGCCCTCCATTCCTTAGAGGTGAAGCGGCCATCACGGTCTGAAACATTTGTCTTGGGCACCCCATGGTAAAGAATGAACTGCACCACAAAGAGACGCACCAACACATCAATATACAACTCCTTCCTCATGGGGTTAATCCTAGCAACCTTTGTCAAGCGATGTACTATCACCCTAATTGAATCATTCCGGAGCGAGACCATGGAATGTCGTGAATAAAGTCCATGGAAATTTCCTCGAATTTCCACTCGGGGATGGGCAAAGACTGCAGTACTCCTCCAATGCTCTTTCACTATACCTTCACTTTCTAACAAGAGTTGCAATGTGTAACATAGTGCGTGACATCCTTCTTCATTCCTGGTCAAAACATAGCGCTCTACAAGTAAATGAACATCGTGTTAATTCTGGGATGCACTGATTACTTGGTGCAATGAGCCTTTGTCAAGATGTCTTCCGGAATCCAACCACTTTCCAAAATGTAAAATCTGCCATGGAAATGAATACGATCATCATTTAGCGTGTACCCCCCAGCTGATCCTCCAACAATTGCTTGGAGCATAGAAGACAAAGCAACATCCTTCCATTGCTCTTCCCGAATCCAATCACGCATGTCACAAACTATACTCATGGTGGCCAGGTACCCCGTATAGGCATTGGGAAAAGCCTTAGACACCAACATAATCACCAACTCTTCAAGTACTCAAGCCAACTCTATATCCATTAATCGAGACTCGGGGCTCGACGCGAGTTCCTTCCTGCATAGAGCATCCACCACTGAGTTAGCCTTCCTGGGTGGTAGTTCAATATAAACTCATAATTACATCTAATCTCTAGCAACCACCGTTGTCTCAAGTTCAAATATTTATGGGAGTGGATGTATTTTAAGTTCTTATGATCTGAAAAGATCTCATAATCGACATGTTATAAGTAGTACCTCCAAATCATCAGGTGAAGAGCACTACTCCCAGCTCTAAGAAATGCACTAGGTAATTTACTTCATGCTTCTTAAGTTATCTATAAGTGTTCGCAATCAGGTGCATGTGTTGCATCAATACCACCACCATGCCCTGATTGGAGGCATTAGTATAAATCCGGAAACCTTCCTTCCCTGATGGGTGGGAGAGGATTGGTGCGGAGGTAAGGCGCTCCTTCAGCTCTTGGAATGTATCCTCACACTTGGGTGCCCACATAAATGGTTCACCCTTATTCATCAGAGCGGTGACGGGAGGGCGATCTTCAAAAATCTTTCCACAAACTTGTGATAGTACCCAACAAGTACAAGAAAAATTCGCACATTAGCCATTGACCTCAAAGGTGAGCACTCCTTCATGCAACAAACCTTGGCCAGATCTACTTCTAGTCTACCTCCACTAATAATATGGCTCAAGAAAGCAACTTCTCAGAGCCAAAACTTGCACTTACTGAACTTAGCAAACAAATAAAGCTCCTTCAGCTTCTCCAAAACTAAGGCCAAGTGTCCTGCATGTTGCTTTTCTGTACTTGAGTAGTCCAAAATGTCATCAATGAATATGATCACAAAGTTATACAAATACAACTCAAACACCATGTTTATCAGGCTCATGAATGAAGAGGGGATGTTAGTCCAAACGGTATCACATTGAAATCGTACAAGTTATATCTAGAGCTAATAGTTTTCTTCTGGATATCTTCATCTTGTATCCTCAACTGAAAGTACCCCGACTGCAAATCTAGTTTGAAGAACCAATGCACTGCCACTAGCTGATCGAATAGCTCATCGATCTGGGGAAAGGGATAGGTATTTTGCACCGTCAGTCGGTTGAGCTCCTGGTTGTCTATACACAATCGTAATGATCCATCCTTCATATTAATGAACAAAATAGGTGCTCCCCAGTATGATGAACAACGACGAACAAATCCTGATTCCACTAATTCTTATAAATTAACTCGAAACTATACTAGTTCTTTCAGGGCCATCATTTAGGGGGCCTGAGAGACAGGCTTGGCACATAGTACTAGCCTAATCTAGAAGTCTACTTCCCTAAGAGGGGAAAACCCAGGTAGTTTTTCAGGGAAAACATCAGGAAAATCTCATACCACTAGTACATTGATGGGGGTTAAAACTCCAAAAATTATTACGAGCTCGTGGCGCCGCAAGCGGTTTTATTTGAGAAATAGCGGATTTGGTTTTATTAAGAAAATGGGGCGTGCAGATTTATTATTTGGATATAAAACAGGTGAAATCGAGTTTTAACGAAAGGAGGCAAGTGCACCTATCGTGAGTAGTACAGGATATTCCGGTGTGGAATATCGAGGTCGTATTGTTCTCGGGGTCGGGTCGATTATTTCTACTCTTCCCTGGAGGGGACTATTATTTTACCGATATTTACTTGTCGGGTATTTATATATATATATATAAGCAAAAAAGAAAAGCAGAAAACGAAAGCATAAAAGGTGGAACCGATGATGAGCTTAGCACGAACGCACCGAATTATATTTGAACTAAAATAAATCTTTAATAAAAAGAGATCCTAAGTTTCAAATTAATTAAGGCGGAGACTTGGCAGTGGAGGTTCCACTAAAATGAGCTCACCTAGCTATAGGAATATCGCTCACCTGAACGCTAAGACTATTCGACTGAACATTAGTCTGACGAAGGATTCCTCTTAACGCCCGCATTATGCTAAGAACCCCGTTATTGGGTAGGGAACCCAATCCGGTAGAGTTTGCGCGCCTCCTCTCTCGAGGGTTAGTGCAGAACTCTCTTTACCAAGGAGCGATCGGTCCATACCCACGGCCTCTCGGCTAGCTAGCATATTGACTACGGAAATAGAAACCACACATCGATTATGTAGTTCTACGCTTCGTAAACCCTAGGCAAAACCTTAAGTAATTTTAATTAAATAGAAAAATAGGACCTTTTATTATTTAAAGCTATTTTAGTTGTCCCAATGCTCTTCCATACTGAGGGCTAAGAACGGTTAGCCACTCATCGGAATGGGGACGACAAGCTTTGAAGGCAAGAAAATAAAGCAGTAAAGGAAATCTGTAAAGGAAAGCAGTAAATTGCAAGTCCTACTCAAACAAGTATGACTGAAATGAAAGCAGTAAAAGACAAATCCCGGCTCAAATGAGTGGGCAAGACAAAATAAAACAAGTCCTACTCAAACGAGTAGGAGAAAATAAATGCATCCACACACGCACTCTACTGAAAATTAAAACGCACGCACACAAATCCTACTCAAATGAGCAGGAAAAAATAAAGACCTGTCATTTAACTCCTAGCGAGTAGGCGGAAAATAAAGATAACAAACTCACTCACTCTACAGAAAGTAAAACACATGCACACTGTAGAAAATTAAAACACACGCACACGTGCAATTCCTACTCAAATGAGTAGGCGGGAAATTAAAGCACGTCATTTAACTCTTAACGAGTAGGCAGAAATAAATGCACACACCCACTCACTCTACATGAATTGAAATAAAGCTATAAAATCTAACTCATACACGCAGACACACAAGCGAAAAAATAAAAAAAACTAAGTTACCGAAAAATTAAAATAACTATATTTCTACCTCTAGAATGCGGTAGAAATACGTAAAAAGTGTAAATAAAAATTAATGGAGCAAAAAGTTTTGCAAATAAACGCAAAAATGGAAGTGCTCGGAAAATTAAAACAATTACATTTCTACCGCTAGAATGCGGTAGAAATGCGTAAAATGAAGTCAAAAAAATAAAGGAGCAAAAGTTTAAAACAAAATGGAAGTGCACGAAAAATTAAAACAATTATATATTCATTCCTATAAATCTATAAAAATGCTAAAAAGGTGGAAATAAAGATAAAAGAGACGAAGAGTTTTACGATCCTAAAAAGACTAAGTTAAAGAAAATTAAAAATCACCTTTTGAAACATTTTTATAAACCTATAGAAATGAATACAAAGTAAAAATAATAAACTAAACCTAAACAAGTACGGTGCACAAAAATAAAATTGCGATTACGATGGCTAGAAATTAGACAAAAGTCTTAAGCTAAAAAGATTTTGAAAAACATAAAAACAAAGCAAAATAAGAACAAACATTAAAAATCACTTCGAGTAGGGCGCATAAATGGATTCTAAGCTATGCAAAGAGAGAAAAAAACTAACATATTTTATTAATGGAAAAGTGATTATAAGAAAGATAAAAACAAACACTAAAAGTGGGGGGAGAAAATCCCATACATAGCATAAAAAAGCATTTAGTCAGCACCTACCCTAAGCAAAGTGGTTCAAAAAAAGGGAACAGGAATGCATACAGAACCCTGGAATTTATAGGAAAAAATTTCCAAGTACACACCCTCCGACACGGGTATGTCGGGGGGGGGGGGTGTTCGGCACTGTACATATGGCGGCGCAGAGATTTGACGGCTCGGTCGACTTCGGCGGAAAATGTGGCGGTCACGCCCCGGGTCACGGGCGTGCCATTGGGCGTGTCGGGGAGGTAGAACTGGGCGCGGGTCTCGTCGAAAAGTCGCTGGCGCGGTCTTGTCGGCCAGGTGGAGGAGTACACGCCCGTGTGATATCTTGACACGGGCGTGGCAGGTCGGGTCGACGAACATTGAATGCAGTTTCGTCAAGATGGAAGTCTTGATCGTCGATCGGGAATGACACGGGCGTGTCAGATCATGGGATACAGGCGTGTCCTTGTCGGGTCGACGAATGACGAGCGGAAAATTGTCGAGCTTCCTGACACGGGCCTAGAACACGGGGCGTGTTACTGGATACGGGCGTGTGGCCAGGCGTGTCAATACTTTTTTTCTTCAATTGTGGCTGGTTTCACGGGATTTGAATTGTCACGCCCAGGTCACGGGCGTGACCCAAAGTACACGGGCGTGTACTTGCAAATTTTGGCAATTTTTCCTGAAAATTTCAAAAAATCAAAATAAACTTAAGTTAGGAAATATTTACAAAATAGGAACAATTTATTAAAGAAAATTAACTAAAAATAACAAAAAGAAACTAATACAACTAATTTAATGTACATAAAAATAGGTATATTTACAACTTATCATACATCCTTCATGCTAACCTCCATCTCCTTCAGTTTAAAACATATCATGAACACCTTATCCCCCTTCTTAGAAGCCTTAATGATCTGAATAGAAGATAATAACATTCGAGGTGTTAATCTAATACCTTGAAAGATTTTCTCTGAATCTCCATGCCTCAATGTGATATGCTTTGTCGCATAGTTAATCATGGCATGATGCCAATCTAGCAAAGTTATGCCCAGAACACCATCAAATTCTGGCATACCAAATACCATCGTAGGGGTTTCAAAATGCTTCCCTCCAATGTACACATCCAAGTTACACTTGTCGGACAATGTCATCTCAGAGCCGTTTGGTAGGTATACTCTGCGAGTCACTTCGATGAAATGTCGCATGCCAATCAGATCATTTATGAAGTCCCCAGAGACAAATGAATGGGTGGTACCGGTATCGAATAATGTATAGGCGACCTCCCACTAACAATCACAATGCTTAAATGTTAAGTTACAACAATCTCAATACTAGGTTTTCTGTTCAATTTCAGGTATGTTAAGGATGAATGTTTATAAGCATATCATAATAGTTTGACTACAAGATACCTGCAATGACGTCATGCGAGTCCAGCTCCTGAGTCATATCAAATGTGAACACCTGCTCTCGAGTAGGTCCAGGGTTCCTACCTTGTAGTACTCATCCTAGACCACGTCCATGTCATGGTTGAGCTGCTGGAGGGAATAGATGATTATTTGGAACATTCTGAACCAGTTGCATGCAGAAGTATGAAATGTGGCCTGGCTGGTGACAATGGAAGCAAACTTCCCTCAAGTTCTCTCTGTGCATCTGATATGCCTGAGTCTACTGGCATGGGGGTAGTGCTAACTGTGGGGCCGAACTGTCCATTCTAAAATTTTTATGGAAATGTTTGATGCCTCCTCTCTAGCTTCCTCCTCTTCTTCTAACAAGCTGCCTCCTCCTACTAGGTCCTGCCTCTGTTACACCTTCTACTGGTCTATTCCCACTAGCTTGGATCCTAAGATGGTTCTCCTCTCATATTTTTTCCATTTATATATTCTGAGCAATGCTCGAGTAAGCTATAAACATGAGAGCCTACTTCAGGGGATATTACAGACCGTTGTAGAACCGCTTCTCATAACTGCTATAATCCAAGTCATAGGAGCCAGCAAACCTGACAAGGAGCTAAAACTCTCGTTCATACTCCACAACTTATTTAGATCCCTGCTTTAGATACGGGAACCGTTCTTCGAGTTCATCACGAGTAATAGAGGGAATGAAATGCTTTCGTAAAGCATCAGAGAACTCACTCCAAATAATGTCAGTGTAAACTCGTCCTTCAAAAGTGGATCCCATATGAGACTTCCACCACCTCTTGGCATGCAATTCTATGATGGAAACTACAAAGGTGACAGCCATGCTGGCTGGGCATCAGATCCGGACCATCAACTCTTATACTGAATCCATCCACTCCTCCGTGCGAATAGCCGACTCTATCCCGTGATAAGCAGGTGGAGAGAGAGCTTGGAAGGTGCTCAACCAGTTGGATCTCGAAGCCTGCTACTGCACTTGGACCTGTTGAGACCGAAGCCATCTAAAATCAAAGTTATGGTTTCCCCCAGCTTCGACAGATGGAGGGGACTAGGGATCATAGGAACAAGAATGCCTATTATTGGCCTTATATGTACCTGGATCTACGCACAGAGTATGAATTTTAGGTAAGGTTGGGTAAACATAGGATAACAGGTGGACTTAGTGTGAATCACAAATGTGCATACCACTGCTTCTGCTAATTCAATTTGTCGGCAAACCGAATAATTAAGCGGGGGTAACACCATTGTTCAATGAATTCTTTATCGCTGGATGGGTGCAAGATGATACCAAATGTAAGACCCCCTCCAGGAACACAAGACACGACCGAGGAGAGTAATATGCCCAGAACAGCCTCCTTGTTGTAGCATCAACACACGGGCTAATATGTAACACAAGTCGCCTATTTTGCCGGCTAATTTCCAATATCATAATGCCAACCCAATAATAAGTGAAAAATACAGAAGTCATAATCCACCTTAAGTAAAATTCCAGGACAATACATTAATCAGGAAGCGATTCAAGCTCTTGTAAATATCAGAGTATAAAATTTGCCCAAAGGGCTATAACAAAATGTTCAAAAGCTCACATTTGTCACTGAGGGCAGAGAAGGTATCAGAGTGTCATGCCCTATCCCGCTAGCCTAGATACCCTCATGGAAGGGGTGATGATGCTGCTCCGTCGTCGGGTTGCCCTCCAAAAAAGTGGGTGTAGCAACTATTAGCCATAAAGACTAAGTGACTTCACATCCTCTCACCCCGACGACTTTAGGCATCTAGCGAAAGGAATAAAAGGGGGAGGCAATATAATCAGTAGTATAAACAACAGGTGACAAGATGTGTTAATAATTATGTAGTTATCTTGCATCAATGGTTCAGTAAGTAAACGTATAATAATAATGAGTATCATTTATTATTTAAACTACATTTATGCTAGCATTATATCAAATGTCAGAAATGTATTAATTTAATTGAACTTTACTTATAAGGATGCCCATAAAAACTTATAAGTTAGGGTTTGCTACAGTAAGTAGTAACAAATCATATAAAAGTGCCCATACTATTTTATTTGATGTGTATCTTTTGCGGTGCAATACAATGAATATATGATGACGCACCCATGTTTACACATGCACTCATTTTGCTATGTCGATATAGGCCGTTAACTCTGACATCTCGAGAGGTAGGGAACCTCTCTGACTTCACCCATCTTGGCCAAACGATGATAATGAAGCGAGCTTCATCACTATTATGCGGACATACACACTACCAGGCCTAGGCCTCATATACTCCTCCATGCTATATACCTCGTAGAAGATTCCCTGCATACTACAACACAGAAGGGGTCTTTGGGAGGTTAGCACAAAGAGCCCAACCTAATTGGCCTAAACAACACAGAAGGTGTCTTCGGGAAGTAACACCAGTGATCCAGCCCAACCGTCTCAACTTGCACAAAAGGGGTCTTTGGGAAGTAAGCACCAAAGAACCCAAGCCGACCGACCAAGTTCTATCTGCCATCTTCTGTCGGTTTTACGATCGGTAAGTGTCGGGTCCATTGATCACAATATCCCAGATTTGAAAAAGTGAAACAAGTCATTAATATACACAAGCATGCATTTGATATTTGTCTAAGTTTATATATGCAGGATGTCTATTATTCAGTGATTACACAGCCTCAATATGTCGGAGGATTGGTTGGATAGAAGTCAGATTAATTTGGAGAGGCGGAATATTGCCTAAACACAAAAGTGTTGAGTGAGTACACATCAATCAACACCTGAGCCCAAAATGCATTGATAAATACCCTGTCAATCAAAGCCATAGTAAATATGACGTGAAATTCGTCTAAGTACAAAAGCGTTGAGTGATGTACATTCACTCAACACCCACACATTTAAATATGTCTAAAGTCCAGAAGTGTTGAGTGATAGACATTCACTCAATTCCCCTTCAGAAATACTACCTAGTCCATAAGTATTGACTGATGGTCATTTACTCAATGCCTTTATCGAAAAATCTGTCTAAATCTAGAAGCGTTGAGTGATGGATGTTGACACAATGCCTTCATCAATATAGCTACCAAGTTCAAATGCATTGAGTGAAGGACATTCACACAATGCTCTCAATTAGAAAAATACTACAAAGTATATATGCGTTGAGTGATGGACGCTCACTTAATGCCTTCTAAGATAAGTTATCAAAGGATAAAATCATTGAGTGAAGAAGGCTAACTCAACGCCTCTGAAGATATTCAGAATTCAGCTATGTAATTTTGCTTTGATTGAAGGCTTATCACTCAACTCGTTTGAAGAAAATAGTTAAGTACAAATGAATTGAGATACAAGGCAACATTCAACGCTTCAAGTCATTGAGTCACAAGGCATCACTCAACGCCTGTGCTGACAATCTGGAAGAAATTTCTAAGTCCACAAGCGTTGAGACATGACTGTTGACGCCAACCTTAAATTGTGATCAATGCAAATATTGCGCTAAAAGATAAGGACTGTCATACTATTTCGATAGTGATATCCTGGAATGAATGCGTCATTAAAGGCGACTGTTCTACTTTCTAAAAATGAATATAGAGTCGTTGTTGCTGCGGGGAATTATATATTGAAGGAGATCAACTATTACTAGAACTTTTTTGAGAACTTTTGTCATTTATCCAAACCCTAAGTTTTGTAAAAGTCAGCTCATAGAGCTCAAGTAATTTTCTGTTTATCTTCAAGCCTGAAACACAGAACAAAAAACTTTCTCAATTGTGAAGATGAAGTAGAGTTCTGTAGAATTTTGACATATCACAAGCTGATTCAACTCTGAAGATTTATTTTCATGTTACAGTGAAGAAGGACTGTTTACAATACAGTCAAGGAAAAGGACACAGGGATTTTTCCTCTAGAGTCATTCCACGCAAACCTTTATTGAAATTAGATGAAACTCTGAGATCTATGTTGTAGCCTAATTTATAAAGATTGAGTTATATGGAGTTAACTCTTGAGTTATAATGGCCCTAAAGTTGTTGAGGTTACCTAGGAGATTTGGAAGATCTGATGTGCCATTTTGAGAAGTATCTTCTTGAGTGAGGATCATGGCACCTTAGTGACAATTAGATGAGGTCCTGTCAGTTGGAATGTGGATCTTGATCTGTATGGATTGTAACAGTTCTCTGAGTTGTCATAGTGAGTACGTGACACTCTATAGTATACGAGGTACTCATGATATCTAGAGTGGCTGTAAACAGCTCAATAGAGCTAAGATATAAGTGTATACAACTCTATTAAGAACTCTATGGATAGTTGAGCCGTAGGATATTAAATGAAGACTTCAGTCTAGATAAAGGAGTTGATACGAGGTAAAGTGGATGAGAAGACTAGAGAAATGAGGGAAATCACAGTACAGACTATAGAATCAGCGGTGTTAAGCAATGTGAGAGTCTTGAAAGCATTTCACATCAGCTATGAAGCTTAATGCACAGAAAGGGGAAGCTAACATAGTGTTTTCTATCTTGAAAGCTAACATCGATAAGCACACCCCAATCAAGATTCACAAGATTTAAAACAAACCGATTCACCCCCCTCTAGGTTTTTAACTACCTTTAGAAATGAATTTTAACTTGTATCAGAGTCAATTGTTCAAAATGGACTTAACAGTCTAAACTAGATCTCCAAGGGTAGTTGAAGCATATCGTCATTGTAGCGCCCCTAGTTTTTCGATAATTATTTAAATTCTTCAGTGGCGTATTTAAGATGTCACAAGCGTTACGTTGATGCATAGTTGTTAGATATCATTGATGGAGTTTGACTGTTGCTCATTTGGTACCTGAGATTTTGACTTAGGAAGATTAGCTTGGCTAATTTCACTGTATTTTTGAAATATCCCTTGCGAGCCAAGTTTGTTTTGGAACTCGGCGCGGCCTTTTGGAGATATTTGGTGTTTTGACTTCGGGGAGTTTTTACCCAAGTTTGGTTTGTTGGATTTCGATTTTGACTTTGTTGTTGGATTCGTAGCATCGATATTTAGCTACGGTGTGAATTTCGTACGATTTCTAGTTGGTTTGGGTTTCAGGTCATTTGGACTTTTAATTAATAATAAATTATAATATAATAATATTATATATATATATATAGTCCAAGAATTGACAGAACCCTATTCATCATCTCCTACCGGAGCCGACGGTTGTTTCACGAAAAGAGGAAGGGGTGGCATTGTCGCGAGCTTTCGGCCGCCGACGTGAGAGTTCCGGTGGACGAAATCATAGTTGGAGAGTACATTCAGAAAGCTCTCACTGACATCTACGCACGGGAGGTAAGTATTTCCCGTTTCTTGGATTTTTGGGTTTCAGGTTTTACGATTTTGACTTCCTTTTCCCCCTTAAAGTTTTAGCAATCGTCGCTTAGGAGATCTTGCAGACGATCCTTGTCGCCGAATGCTCAGAGAGTTGGATTTTTTTCGGAGCTTTGAGGCAAGTGGTGAATCTTCCCATCACTATGTTTTTTGCTATTCTTTTCGTTCTTTTCTTTCTTCCTTAGAATGTAGGAGTAGTGTAGGGTGCGACCATGTAGGATCCATAGTCATTATGTAAGTTTCAGCCAGATTTCGACGAATATAGGAAAGATTATCTAAGGAAAATTCATTGAGTATGGGGCATGGTCGAGTCGTAATTCATCGAGTTTAGTTGTCGATAAGAAGTTATGATTCTTCTTGTATCCGTCGAAATTCGTACAGTAATTTCGACGAATTTATCGAGTATGACCTAGGCTTAGAAAATGTTGAGTGATTGGGATGCTAAGTCCTTTTCGTCGAGTATATACGCCGAATCGAGTCCTGTTGGTAGAGTATCGCCTGGTGTAGCCATTTATCGCCAAGTCTAACTCATCGAGTATTCCTTGGTTTCGTCGTGTATATTTGACGAATTCAGCTGGACTTAGTTTATTTTCGTCGTGTTGTCAATTCGCCGAGTGTGGGTCTTAGGGTAGATTTTTGGGTTATTCTCTCCTCTTGTCATGAGAGTATTTTGGTGTTAGGTTTGAGGTTTTGTTGGAGTTTTGGAGGTGTTTTTACAACTAGGTGGGCAGTGGATAAAGGACCATCAACATGATGCCTTTTCGTGAATCATTGCACTTGGTGGATTTTTTTCTCTTCTTATGGACTATTGGGTTGTGTTGAACAACATACCACAGTGCCTTTTTTTGAGAGGTTTGTTTTGGGTTTGTTAGATCGTGTTGGACAATGTGACCACCGACCCAGAATCGTGGTTTTTGCCACTGTTAATGATTCACTTGTTTAGAGCTGTTTAGTCTCTTTTCTTCCAATTGTTTAATCATTTGTTTAATGCTTACTCTTTCAGATTTTATCAAAGCATGGCTTCACTTCTCACTTGGTGCAATTTCTCTTACTCTTCTATTGAAATTCCTGCTTTACGTGTTATAACTTGACTTTCTAGCTGAGGTTTATCAACAATTCATATAGTTTGGGTTGGTAACACCTTTTGCTTCCTCTTGATTACTATTTGCTGATGATTTTGTTTACCATTTGTATATTCTTGTTGAGGTGTTCTTTCTTTGAATGCCTCAGGATCAGAGCAAGATCCGATGGAGTGGTTAGGGTTTGGTTGTGTCTTGCGTTCTACAACGTTTACGGTTGCATTTAGATCATCAATTGTGAGGTAGTAGATGTTGTTTTGTTTTAGTTCAGACATACATACTATCAATGGGTTTGTGTCAGGTTGTTGACGCTTAGTGGTTTTCTCGTAGAATGTTAAGTACTGTTGAAGCCATTGGTTCATATCCCTATGTTTGAGAATATCAAATCCCAGCTGTATTTGATCACACCATTTGTAAATAGAGTATGCAGGTTGACAGGTTCAAGCAAAGGAATGAAGTTTCTTTTGGATGCTAACCACGAGCGATAAGAGTTACCGCCGAGCAGTAGACATGAATTAATTGTACGGAGATCTCGGGAGACTACTACTCCGCGCTAGTCCTAACGCCCACACTAGTGGAAGGAATTAATCTTGCCAACCCCTCGGGAAACTACCGCCAAGCATTAATTCTTACCGCCCAGTGCTAGTCTCTTGACGAATAACGAGAATGTTTTCTTGAGAAATCAATCAACCGCCAGGTGATAGCGCTTACCGCGCCGCGCTAGCCTCTCAACGAATGTCACATGTATTTCTAGATAAACCAACCTACCGCCAGGCGATAATGCTTACCGCACCACGCAAGCCCTCGATGAGTGTCAAGTATTCCTCGGGAACCTACTTAGTAGTTCTACCTTCTATGGCTGGGCACTAACTTTTTTTAAAAAACGATTCGTCTGAAATATTATTCCAGATTTGGATGACAACTGGCACAACAAGCGTGCGAACCTACCACCCGGCGCTAGTATTACCGTTGACGGTATACTATTTTAATAAAGACGTATAAAAGGCCACCTTGGTTTCTATTCCTGAGCAATCAGAGAACTAAAAGTGAAAGGTGTTTGTGCATTCTAGGGTTTGGCCTCTCTTCCTTGCGCTCCATTCCAAAAGTATTCGTCGAAGAAGAAGAAAGACATCTCCCTCCCGTTCATAAACGAAGTACTTCGGCGAACCAAGATCTACATCTAATACAATGAACCGACCAGTTGCTAGCAAATGAAGATCTCACGCACCGGCTGTCGATCGCTCAATGGAGAAGTCAGGAAGTCGGAGAACTTCATCCTTTAAATTTTTGACATCATTATTTCTATAATCTTTTCTTTTCTGAATTTTGTGGTGAGGGAAATCGACCGTCGACCGAAAGGTCGTCAAAATTCGGGAAGGTTTTTGTGAGAAATCGACTGGAGGTTTGTCGGATTCTGTGAGTAATCGTACTTGTGAAGTGACGTCTATATCGGGTGGATCTAGCGGGCTCTAAGACCCTTCCTTGTGAGGAGGTGAAGAGCCGGCTTGAATACCTTTCTCGGAGGGAAAGGGAGAGAGATGTACGTGGAACAGATTGGTATAGAAATCAAAAGAGTTTTTATTTCTCATAGCCTTCGATATCCGGCGTCACGGAGATCACACTTTTATAATTGTAAGACCATTTGCTGTTAAATCTTGCAATGAAATATATTTTCTCTATTATTGCTCCTATGATTCTGCTATGAATATTAGTTTAATTTCTTGTGTGTAGTGTACAAGCAAATTCGCACAGGAAACGAGTTCATAGACTTATCGCGGCGCGTTACCTACCTAATGTCGCGCGGTAGCTTCCAGATCTCGATTTCCTTGGACGAAATATTTTAAAATTTAATTAATGCGTAAAACCTTTTTCACCACCCCCTCTCTAAGGTTGGCCACGAGAACCAACATGTAATATTTGATCCAGGTTATTCCAAATCGACTTCACCACCAGGAATACTGGGCAACCCTGACCTTGAATCAACCAGTTGAGATGAAAAATTATACACTGAAAATTCGTTTGCACCAATTCTATTTACAAGAGTGAACTATAATGAATGGAGAACACTAATGAGGAAATTCCTTATATTATTAAATATAGAAGTTTGGAACATGACTCGTATCAAGCCCCCAAATAACTTAAATAAGCACGAATTTTATTTAAATGTCAAAGCTATGAATAGTTTATTTTGTGGGCTTGGTCAAGATATTTTCAAACCAATCTATACGCTTCCTACTGCATATGATATATGGAATTTTCTTGAGTTAACTTATAGTTCTCTTTCTACAGATGACGGGTCAGAGCCATTTCTCATGGATTAAAGTGAAAAACCAAATAGAGACTTGCTCTTAGAAAAGGACATAGCAATTACATCATAAGAAAGGGAAGTTGAAATCTCAACCATGGATGAGGAAACAAACGGAGAAGTCAAAGACACTCAAATCTCAAATCTTGCTTCATCCAAGAGCACTGCAAGAAAATCAAATTCCCTTAGTGTATGCAATTCCATTTATACAGTGATTGTGCTAGATAGGGCAAAATGTAGAATTAAGAAATTGACGAAAATCAATTCAAAACTACGTTCAGAAAATAACCGCTTAAAAGAATGTGTTAATGTAGAATCCAACATTGTTATGTCTAGTTCGCCTCTTTTCTCTTTAGATAATGTTCTGCACCTTATATAGATTACAATGAGTTAAAAGAAAAGTATAAGGTTCTTGAACAGGGGCTTCATGTTGCGAAATAACAAAATGATAAATTGTGTTTAGAAAACTCATTAGTAAAAAATTACTGTGCTGAATGCAAAAATTATAAAGTTGAAATAGAAGAGATGAACAAGACATTCGATGAATTTATGACTAAGTATACAGCTCATATCGAATCTATTGTCTCTACTGTCAAAAAACAACACAGTCGCATGCAATAAAGCTAGACATAACGTCAAACTGAAGCACAAAGTGCTAACTATAAAAATCAACATGCTTAAGGGAATAATGCTTAAAAACTCGGAAAGCCCAACTCCTAAGCTGCATGTAAAACCCAAAAGAACATTGAATATGAACCACCAACTGCAGGCTGAGTTAAATAAAAGGAGTAGAAAATTGCAAGCTAGTGCAAATGAAACTCTTAACAATAGAAATAATTATCACTTTGAAAAACAAATTACTCCCAACTCAAAAATTAATGAATGTAGATTTCTAGTCAACAACTACTATACTATGAGTCCTAATGTTAAGCGGAATAATCTTGATTTAAAAACAACTTCAATATAATTAATCTTCCAACGCAATATTATTCAATTAAAATCATCACATAAAGACTCATAGAATTTTAGAAGGAAATCTGCCACATAAACAAAACATTAAACCAAAGTATGAATGGAGGCCCATCATTCAAAAGAGTGCACTCATTCCCCTCAAAAGGGCCGATTCACCATCATCTCCGCAAGGTGTACCACGTTATGTTTGGGTACCCAAAGGCACCACCACACATGATCCCTTTTGGATACCTAAATGTCCTATCCATTAGAATCCATAAGTTACGTAGTGTAGAAAGTAGTCAAACCAAAATTACTCGATAATCTACATCACGATATGCTCAATGTTTCTATTTATTCTCAATATAGTTTTTGTTGTTGTTTTCATAGTTTGTACTTCACGATATGCTCACTAATTTTTTTTTCTAAATATGCTTTAGTTTAGCATGTAGTGTATCTCATTCTATTGGGGTTCGTTGCGAGCCAGTACGATAAGATGAGAATATCAAACTAGTTAAAGCATAATATTAGAAAATCATAATGAGTATGGGGGTAGCACAGAACACATCACATGATAAACAACCAATAACTTAGGCTGGTGCTCACCTGTTTATTACATAATAAACTACAACTGATAAAAACAAGAACAATACATATAAGCTTTTATTCCTCTGACGAGGTGGCAGAGATATTGTGCTTGCCCATGATTTTTTGAACATTTTTCATCCCCTTCACCTCCTTCGTTATCTGCTTGATCCCTGGCCTTGCTCCTCCACCAGGACGTAGATGTCTCGGCTGGTTTCCCTAAAGGACCCTGTAACGTGTATCATTGGCTGCAATGGAGGTGAGGATTTGTTACGTCCCGACTCGCGCTATGCCACTCATGCGCACTTTTAAGTCAGGAGAGATGACTTGGGCTCAAGGTGTGCTGGCAGTTAGGCTTGCACCTGAGTAGGGGAGGAGGTGTTTATTCCTCCCGAGAAGGACACAGTTAGAGACACGGGCGTATCCCTACCCGTGTGGCACTCTTGTAAATTTTGCACCTTCTTTGTGATCATTCCAGAGAAGGACACGGGTAGTGACATGGGCGTGTCCCTATCCGTGTTGTACTCTTGTAGATTTTGGGCCTTCTTTGTGATATTTCTAGAGAAGGACATGGGTAGTGACATGGGCATGTCCCTACCCATGTGTGCCTAATCCAAGACTACCTGTGACATGGTTATTGAGCAGAGCTCGGCGAAAATCGTCGAGCAGTGATCGACGAAATGTCGAGATGAGCTCGACGAATTATCTAGCAGAGCTCGACGAATCGTCAAGCAGAGATTGAAGAAACGTCGAGTAGAGCTCGACGAAACGTCGACCAAAATTCGTCGAGCACAGAATTCTCCAATGGAGAATTTTTGGGCCACATCTTTTTAAAATGAATCATTTAATGTGATGTTTGGCGGTCCAATGTGAGGCCGACACGTGGCAAGATAGTTACCCTAATTTCTCAAAATGAAAAGGGGAGAAAACCCTAGCCGTTTCTTATCTTTCTTGCCAAGTTATCGCAGAGAGAAACCGTCGGAGTGGAAGTGATTGTTGAAGCCTATCTTCTTTCCCATGAAGAACGAACACTAACCAAGGAGAAGAAGATGCCACCAAGAAGGGTGACAAGATCCATGGCTGGAAATGGTGGAAGCGCCGAAAATGAGGTGAGATTCTTACCCTCTCCCTTGGTGATATATCTCTAGTTATTCCTAGGAGAGATATCGACTCAAAAGAGTCTTGATTTATGAGAAGAATGTTTCAAGGAAGAGGCCATGCTAGGACTTGTGTCCTAGGAATTAGAGTCTTCAAGCTTTCCTCACTTCAAATGAAGTTTGTGGACTGGTTTCGTGAAGAGAAGTGGTCATATGAGGGTGAATAAGGGAATATAAATTATGGATGTTATTTGGAAAGTTTGGTTGGAGGAAGAAGAGGAACCGATGACGTTCGATCTGCTTTAAGATGCATGCAGAAATCTATTTTTTGCGCGCAGCAACCTTCGAGGCCGTTTTCAAACATGATGAGTCCAGATATGGGCTTTCGACTAAACACGAAAGTCGAAGCCCTCGAAAATACCTTTCCAACGAATGGTTACATGTCTTCACTAGATTCATGTATCCTCGGGAATCCCCGATCGAATTTGACATACAGTAATCATTCCTGCATATATAGTTTTCGTGTTTGTTTTGTATCGGCTTTGGGTTTGGTAGAGAGATTGTAGTGCATTAACATTAAAGTTTTGTTGAATTTAGTCTATAAGTAATTGTGATAAAATATTTTAAAGATATTTGTTGGGTAGATCCCTAATGAACAAATGGTGTATTAAAGTGTACTTGATCGAGGTGATTTGGTGGAGGTTAGTTAACGAATGGATTGACGAGTTGGCATGGTGGGAATGACTTAAATATGTGAATCGATGGGGATGTACTTGATAATTGTAATACAATGAATAATGATGAGGTTGACTTGAAGTTTGATCTACATAATTTGTAGTAATTGTGATGAATAAATGGTTGATGGCTTTTAGTTGGTAGATCCATATGTACACGAACAGTTCGAACTTGGTAAAAGAATTGTAACTAGTGACGTTAAAATCATGTGATCATAGTATACATGTAATTATGATTACCAAATGGTTGGTGAACATGTGTGGAGTACAATTATGTTGATGGTGAACCGTTAGTGTACTTGGATGCACGAAAATGGGGACAGGTTGAAAGTGCATGTGTTGCCGCACTGGAATTATGTATTGGTAAGAGACTCAGTGTGGAGCTCTTACGTGCTGTTGAGCACGAAATGTGAATAATGAAACGGGGGCTCAATGTGGACCCCCGTATGCGAAATTCATGTGGTGTAAGTCGACACGCGGTGTCGTAATCCTGGGTTAAGGATAGTGTGGCAGGTCTACGGGCACGCCAGTCGTCACACCGACGGGTGTTGGCACTTAGAATAGGACAGTTGGGCCTTGGTCTTCATGCTTACTTCCTGAGGCACCCTCCGTGCCAGTGCTTGATTGGCATTGGTCCTTTGCTGATATGCTCCTAGAGTCACCTTCCGCGCCACAAGATAAGACAGTTGGGTTGGGCTCTTGGTGCACATCTACCCGATACCCCTTCTGAGCCAAAGTGCACATGTGAGCTCCGCTATTGTGTTCCTATCATTGAGGCGTATGGAGGCCTAGGCTTGGTAGTGTGGATGCCCACTAGTAGTGGTGAAGCCCGCTCTACTGTCACCGCATGGCCATGAATGTTGATGCCTGGGAGGTTAGCTAATTGCTCGAAAAGTGGGAACTACAAGTCTGTGTCAACATAACAGTTGCATGTGCATGATCATGGGTGAGTCATTGCATTGCATTCGTGGAATTACATTACATTACATTACATACACAAGATCCTCATCGTATAAGTTTGTATGGGCACTCTTATACGATGAGTCGCTGAGCCGATCCTCAACTTATATGTCTGTATGGGCATTCATATAAGTTGAGTTACTTTCTATTGTAGCTTTATATTTTTCATATACTGTTGTAGATGATAGAACTGCTAGAGTAGATTGTTTACTCATTTTTTATACTGCTGATATACTTGATATTGCTCACTCTATACCACCTGTTTGTACTATTATTTTATTTATATATTGTACCCTTGTTCTTTTCTCCGCCCGGTGCCGAGGAGTCACCGGGGGAGCGGATGTGATAGCCAGTTAGTCTTATGACCAACGATTGCTACGTCTTTCTTTTTAGGAGGAAACCCTACAGATAGAGCAGCAGCAGGTTATGTAGCAGGACATGCAGGCCAGGATGTCAGGGCCTAAAGGGACAGTATCGTCGCTACTGTCAGTGACTTATGCGAGTTTTGAGAGACTCATGATGTAGCCCTTTAAGCAAGTTTTACGCGCACTCTGATATTATAGAAGCTTGTTGTAGCTTCTTTTTCTTGATGTACTTTTAGGACTATTTTACTTATGTGTGGATTGACTTCTGTTTTATATTCTTGGTTGGGTTGGCATTAGTTGATTGGTTATAGCCGCCAGGATAGGTGACTTGTGGTACAGGTTAGCCCATTTGCTAACGCTACCGCAAGGCGGCTGTTCTGGGCATAAGACTCTGAAAGTGAGCAGTTAGATCAGGAATACTCTAGAGTGGTGGGGGGTGAATAGAGTATTTAAAGTTTTATAAAATTCTCTGCTAGATAATGCAGATTAGTCTAAGTGCAATAGTAAAAAAAATCAAAATATAAAAGCACAGAAACTAACTACCACAACCACAGCAAGAAAACAAAAGAAAGAGGGCAACCAGACGACACAAGAAATTTATAGTGGTTCCCCAACCTGGGTACATCCACTCTTCTACCACCCTGGTAGGAATCCACTCAGGTTTTTGATCAAGTGCCTGACACCAATGAGCTTTTGATCAGGTGCTCAAAAACCAAATCTCCAAGTCTTTTGATCAGGTGACTTGTAACCAGGAATCACTTTTGAAGGGAGATGACAACCCTTTACACAGTGGGGGTGAGAGAGTTGATTATGTCTTTTCTGTCAACAATCAGAGAGAAGACTTGTGGATTATTGATGGTAGCAAATGACTCCCCTTGAGATATTGAATGGTTCAGGGAAATATGGAATCCTTGCTACAGGGTGATTGGCCTTTAAGCTTTTAGCATTTATCTGCAGAACCTTCTTGACAGATTTGATAGTTGTTGTCCTTGGAAGTCCTGGAGTGTTGAAGTAAGAAGAGTCTTGATTTTGTATGATTCTTCTTCTTCTTCTTAGAGCAGATCTTCATTTTGTATCAGAGCTTTTGTGAAAGGAGTAGAGAAGCTGTTGAAGACAGACTGAATGAAAATCTTTTTGTCTGTGTATGCTGTGTCTCTGCAATTGCTCTGGTACTCTGATTGTTCTTACTTGCTTGCTTGCCTGCTGTCAGGAAAGAGAGAAAAATCTTTTTTACATTTCCTGAGGGAATTTTCTTTTGAAATTTGAATCCATCTACGGCAATCAATGTTGGCGGTCCTTAAAAATAAACTGCATTGATCTCTTTCCCCAACTGTCCCTTGGAAAAATGGAAAACAATAATTCTGATGAAAGTCGTGATTAATGTACCGTCCAACGGTAATATTTAGAGAATATTTTATCATTAATCATTCAGAAATTATTGCCATAGACTAAGGACAGAAGGAATAAATGCTAAGTCTGGAATCATCGAACTGATGACAGAATTCGTCGAGCTGATAATTGTGTTCGTCGACTGGAGTTCAGCAACTATTCTGGACTTAGAATATTCACAGTTGTATCTAAAATGAAAGTTAAAGTCTCCAAAATTCGTCGACCTAAGATTTGATTTCATCGAGTTGAGTTTCTGGAGTTGTTAAATATTTTGTTTGTCGACACAATTACTCCTGGTGTCGACACAGGTGGTGTCGACTGATATCCTATGTGTCGACACAAGTCTACTGTGTGGTGTCGACACAACCTTTCCAAAGCGTCGACTGATGATCTGTGTGTCGACACAAGTGCTTCTAGTGTCGACTCAGTTGGTGTCGACATATACTCTGAGTGTCGACACAAGTCTTCTGTGTGGTATCGACGCAACCTTTTCAAAGTGTCGACTGACGATCTGTGTGTCGACACAAGTGCTTCTAGTATCGACTCAGTTGGTGTCGACATATACTCTGAGTGTCGACACAAGTCTTCTGGTTCTAAGTTATTAAAGTAGATAATCCAGAATTCATCGGGCAGAGAACTAAGTTCGTCGACCTAAGACTAGAGAACATAGTCTTGACAGAATGTTATAGTAGTCCAAACATTCGTAGACCAAAGAATAAAGTTCGTCGACCAAGTCTGATTTTAAGGACTTGGGATATCTTGATCTTTCCTGAACTTGAAGTGTTGTTGTAATCCAAGTTTTCGTCGATCAGAGAATGTAGTTCGTCGAACTGAGCACGACAATCGTCGACCTGAGTTTGACGAACGTCAAACTCACTTTACAAAGTCTTGAAATCTTCTAAGTCTTGAGTCTCTGGCAGTCTTGTTGATAGCTGGTCCATGTGATGTTGACTCTAAGGACTTGGCCTACACTCTAGGACACAACTATGACCCTGGCTATACATTGTGGGTCATATGATCCTAAGTTAGTGAACCTAGCCCAAATCTTACTAGGGAACCAACAATCTCCCCCTATTTGGGTGAGGTCACTAGTTATAGACTCAAATCAAAATTGAAAAATAAATAAAGCAGAAAAAGCATATATTTGGCAGAGATCAATAACACATGCAGCAGATATATATGTACATAAGCTTTGTTCAGAATAAAGAGCAGTTATAGATGATTGTAGAAAACAAAAGAGTTCAAAATTTACTTCTTCTGTTTATTTTCCTTTGGCATTTCTTGCTTGCTCTTCTCTCCAGGCTTTGTAAACACAATCTCTCTTTTGGGATCTGAAGCTTGCACTTTTGTCATGGTCATATCAGTAGCCCCTATAATCTTCAAAGATGTAGCTCTGGGGACAACTGCTTATGGGTGCAACTTCATGTAATCATCCACATTGAAAATCTTGTTAGCTTTATCAAATCTCTTAAGTTCCTCTTTCCTGTACTTTGACAATATTGAATATTCAGGAGGATCCTTTCCTTCAGCTTTGGCTTTGTTAATCATAGTAAGGCCTACAATTTCCTGGAATCTGGCCATTCTAGTAGTAGTAGCTATTTCAGGATCTTCAAAAGGAACAGGAGGAGAAGATGGTCTTTTAGAGCCTTCAGCTTGTTGATGTTCAGTGAATTATTGTTGTTGTTGTTGATGTTGCTGCTGCTGTTGATGTTGTTACTACTGCTGATGTTGCTTTCCTGAAGAGTATTGCCTGTGCTGGCTGCTTCCATGTGATATCCCTTGGTGTTTTTGATATGTTTGAAGTGGGGCAGATCTTTGAGAAGATGTGCTTGAAGCACCAGCAGCTGGAGGAGGTAGAGGAGGTGGATCTTTTCTGAATCTTTGAACTGGAGGAGGAGAGTACCTTCTCCTTTTCTTCCTCTCCTTCTGCTGATTTTTGGATAACCACATCCAAGATGGCATCCATTTGCATGGAGTTATCTTTTGGAGAATATAATAGGGAGTGTCATTGTTTGGATTTGGCTTTGGAGCAGGAGGAGAAGGGGCTTTTCATTTCTTGGATACTTGCTTCCTCTTAGGTTCATCATTTGAATCATCTTCCTCATCCTCATCATCATAATTATCATTATCTGATCCCTGAGGGTTATCATATAGGTCATTGAGTGCTTTCAGAGCCTCGGCAGAAATGATTGGCTTTTCAAGAGCTTGAGCAGAAACTTCAATAGGACCTGGAGAAGAAGCCATAGGAGAGACTGGAGAACTGGTTCTGACAGTGCTTTCAGCAACTGCCTTACTTTCTTCTTCTATATCAGCCAAAATCAAATCATCCAGATTTGGTATGGGTGAGTCATCCATTACAAATGTTGGAACAGAAATAACTTTTTCTGGAGATGGCATGACTGCTGGCTTTGAAATAACAAAACTATCTCTAAGTTGCTTGGAACTTTTTGGAGAGATTGGAGAAGTATATGGTACAATAGCCAAGGATGGCTTAGTAGGTACTGGTGGAATATAATTCAGAAAGGCAGTATCAAAACTTTTCAATAAATCAACTAAGTTTACTGTGAGATTAATTATGAATTTAGAAACAGAAAGAATGTCTTCAGCAACTGTCTCTTCATGGACTGACTCATCAAGGTCCATGTTAGTCTCAATAAAATGAATCAAATCAATTAAATCACTATTATCAGGAATAAAATTTGCATCCCCTGGAATTAAATCTGTATCTGCTACTAGTGCTTCTGCCAAAAATGTTACTGGAGCTGCTGGAGTTGAGATTTCTGCTTCTGTTGGAGGTGCTGCAGCTTCTTCACGAAACATCTCCCCCTGTCTGGTTTCAGTGTATACTGGAGTCAGGCCCCTTAATGAAGAGGGGGCAGTAGTGAAGGCAAAAATTGAGCAGAAAGAGTAGATATAGAGGTAGCAAGAGGTATAATGGCTTCTGCTATGATTGATTTTATGAGGGGTGTGATGATAGCAATGATGGAAGATATGGTGGAGGGGTCCAATGTTGGAGTAGCAGATGGTGCAGTAGAATGTTGGGTGGAGACATTTTGAGGGATGGTAGATGTTGGAGATGATGGAGGAGGGACATCTGTCATGGGGACATCCTGAGGAGGAGGAGAATTGAGGGGGAAGTTAGAAGATCAAAAGTTGGAATGGAGGATAGGTGAGGTGGAAGAGGAGATGAAGGTGGGGTTGGAGCTGGTAAATCAGTGGGAGATTGGGGTGATTGAGGTGGAGTGGGTTGATGGTATTCCTGAGTAGGAGATGAGGGGATGTTGGTAAGATCTAGGGGTGGGGAGGTGGCAGAAGATGTGACGGTAGTAGAAATTTGAACAGACGGTGTTGGTTGTTGATGTGGTGGAAGTTGTTGTTGGAGTTGTTGTGATTGTTAAGTTGCTGGAAGAGATGGAGATGTGGGGATGATCTCTTCAGTAGGGTGGGGAGTGGCTCTTATAGCCCAGGTGCTTTTAGAAGCTGGGGTGGAAGAGGTTGAAGCCTTGGATGGCTTAGTTATGGTCCTCTCCCACCTGCCAAACAAGGTGCATGTGAGCCTCTTGCTGGCATTAATGAATATGGTCTATGAGAGCAGGGATTCGGCAGTCTTCTCCTTCAAGAAGATCCCTAGGATCCTTCCAAAGCAAACTTCTTTCTTGTTGTTCTTTTTCTTTATCAAATCAAATATGATTTGAGCCCAATCCACTAACTTCTTATTAATCACTACACACATAACCTGAAACTGGTGTCTGGTAATGTAGTCATGGGTAGTATGCTTTCCCAGCAAACCTTTCCCACAATATCTGCCAAGGACTTAAATTCGGCAGACAGATGTTTCTTTAACAACTTATGGGGATTATCTCCAGTATATCTCATTAAACTCAACATCATATCATATTCTTCTGAATCGATTTCTAACTTTTCTTCACCATTAATCAATCCAAAAATCTCAGTAAGTACAACGAGAGATAAAGATACAGAATTACCCATAATTGTTCTGATCATAGTGTTCTCCTCTGATGTATATGTATAAACCCACTCTCTGATTTCAGTTGCAGACAGTTTTATCCTTGTTGACATCAGATTTTTCAGTTTTTGTTCCTCCAGAACTTCTAGAATATGCAGAAATATTGGATCTGAATGTTGAAAGGATTCGAAGTCGACGTCAAAGCCCATGTCAAACTTCATTCCGGTTAGGGCACCTGCTGGAATAGCCAATGGAATCACCTGCAAGAGAGACAAACGACGATCAAGTGCAAGAGAACAGAAAGCGCAGGATGGAGCTCGAAGAAAAACCTAGATATAAGGTTTTCCAGAATATGAATCGACAAACTCCGTTCCATGAAAATTAAGAAATTCTTTGACCTGAGATCGACGAAATAATTAATAGTCAAATAATTTGTCGAGCTCTGTCTGAAGATATGAAGACATTTCGTCGAGATCCGTTCTACGAAAGTTTTCTGAAGTGATTTTGTCGATCTCCGTTCGACGAAAACAACTTCACTCATAGAGAGTTCGTCGTCCTGAGTTTGATGAATATCTCACAAACTTTTCATAGTTCATCGAGTCCATTCGACGAACTTTGGCAAATTCGTCGAGTGCAGACTTAAACTAAACTAAATCTTTTCCATTGATCATTCCCAGCTGATTTATAAAGAAGAGATGATTTCTCTCATCCAGAGGTTTGGTGAATATATCAGCCCTTTGTAAATCAGTGTTGATATAGACAAGCTTAATTTTGTTTTTATATGCACCCTCTCTTATAAAATGATGTCTAATGTCTATATGCTTTGTCCTACTGTGATGGACTGGATTCTATGCTATGGCTATAACACTTGTGTTATCATAAAGTAGAGTTGAATTATTTAAGTTGATACCATAGTCTAGTAATTGATTTTGTATCCACAGCATCTGGGAACAACAACTACCTGCTGCAATATATTCTGCCTCGGCAGTTGAGGTAGATACAGATGACTGTTTCTTACAAAACCAGGATACTAATCTCATACCCAGGAACTGGCAAATTCCTGAAGTACTTTTTCTATCCACCCTACATCCAGCAAAATCAGCATCTGAGTATCCAGTTAACTTTAATTCTGATTCTGTTGGATACCATAGGCCTAGACAAGGACTACCCTTTATATATCTCAAAATTCTTTTTAGGAAAATAAGGTGAGATTCTTTTGGGTTCACCTGGAACCTAGCACAAAGGTATGTGGCAAACATAATATCAGGTCTGCTTGCTGTAAGGTATAACAGGGATCCAATAATGGCCCTATATAGTTTCTGATCCTCAGGTTTCTCATGTGCATCTGAATCAATTACAGCATTTGTAGCCATAGGTGTCTACTTTGCTGAGGCATCAGCCATCTCAAACTTTTTGATAAGCTCTTTAGCATACTTAGTTTGGAAGATGAAGATGCCATCAGGGAGCTGCTTCACTTGGAGATCAAGGAAGTAGGAAAGCTCACTCATACTACTCATTTCAAATTTAGAATGTATGAGATCATAGAATCTCTTGACAATTTTGAATCAGTAGACCCAAATATTATGTCATCCATATATATTTGTACTAAAAGTATTTGATCCTTATGATGTCTAGTGAAAAGTGTTCTATCTATAATGCCTCTAATGAATATATGCTCTAACAGAAAGCTGGCTAGAGTCTCATACCAAGCTCTTGGAGCTCGCTTTAGACCATAGAGAGCTTTATGCAATTTGTAAACATAAGAGGGATGAGTTGGAGAAACAAAACCTGGAGGTTGTTCAACATACACCTCTTCCTTGATTACTCCATTCAAGAATGCACTTTTCACATCCATTTGATAGACCTTGAATCTCTTGTAGGCTGCATAGGCAAGGAATATTTTGATTGCTTCCAACCTTGCAATAGGTGCAAAGGTCTGGCCATAATTTATTCCTGCTAATTGCTTATATCCTTGTGCAATAAGCCTGACTTTATTCCTCACTATTACTCCTTGTGCATCCAGCTTGTTTCTGTAGACCCATTTGGTTCCAATGACTGGGTAGTCTTGAGGCCTTAGAACCAAATCCCAAACTCTACATCTCTCAAACTGATTTAATTCCTCCTGCATTGCAATGATCCAGTGGGGATCTTGCTCTGCATCATGGATGTATAGAGGTTCAATCTGAGTGGGAAAATAGGCATGCATCAAATCTTGGTTGAGTTGATGTCTTGTCTGTACACCTACTGATATGTCTCCAATAACTTGAGATCTGGTGTGATCCCTAAGAGTGACAAGATCAGCTGGTGGAGTTGGTTCTGCAATAGCATTTGGAATTAATTCCTCCTGTGGAATTATGTTTGCTGTTGGGGGAATATCATTCCCTTCAATGCCTTCATCTTTGCATTCTTTAATGACTTGTGGAGAAGGATGATTTGGAACCTCTTGGGTAAGGTTTAGTCCATCCAAACTCTCACACAAGTGATGTACCTGCAAGTTTCTTCTTTTAGAAATTTCTTTCTCCTTACAAGACATGTTAGCTTCATCAAAAGTAACATGGATAGACTCCTTAATTTTTAAAGTTGATTCGTTATAAACCCTATAGGCTTTGCTTACTTGGGAATATCCTAGAAAAATTCTCTCTTCAACCTTTGCCTCAAACTTTTTAATATATCTTTTGTTGTTTGTGTGAATATAACATATACAAACAAAGACTTTAAAATAGTTTATTTTAGGTTTCTTCCCTTTTAGTAATTCATAGGGTGTCTTATTCTTTAGCTTATGTATCAGGCTTCTGTTCAGGACATAGTTTGCAGTGTTCACAGCCTCTGCCCAAAAGGATAGTGGCATGTAAGCATCTGCAAGTAATGTACCTGCAGCTTCAATGAGTGTCCTATTTTTCCTTTCAGCTACCCTATTTTGTTGAGGAGTTCTAGGAGCTGAGAAGCAATGCCTGATACCTTCCTTCTCACAGAACTCATGCATAAGAAGAGACTCAAACTTTGTGCCATGATCACTTCTGATCAATGCAACTTGAGTAGAGAACTCAATCTGTATGGTCCTGAGAAAATATGTAAGAACCTTGAAGGTATCTGACTTATATCTCAGAAAGGATACCGAAGTGAACCTGGAGAAGTCATCTACAATAACCAAAGTGTAGGATTTCCCTCCTAAGCTTTGTACAACAATGGGTCCAAATAGATCCATGTGTAGCAAATACAAAATCCTAGGTGAATCACTTTTATTAATGAATTTGAAACTAGATTTAGTTTTCTTGCCTAATTGACAAGCCCGGAATCCGCGACCTGTTCACGCAGCTTTCCCGAGTCGGGCGGCCTGAGCTTTCTAGCCGCCAGGTCTCCCGAGTCGGGCGGTCACCAGAAGGCGGTCTAGTCGGCTAGCCGCATCTCAGATCAACTCGTCTAGTCATCACCGAAGCCGGGCGGTCTCCATGTCAGACCACCGCCAGCGCCAGCCCTGCTCAGCGACAAGGCCCAGGATCTAGACAGTCAAATCGCTAGGAGGAATCCGCTAGGCCGCGCGGCATCCCTCCTTTCTCGTTTTCTGCTCATTTGCTTCCCCTCACCTCTGCCCGGTTCTCCTGTACCCCGGGCAGCCGGTAACTTTAGCCCTGCCCGCTTGGGCAGGCCCCTGAGCCTATAAATAGGGGGAGGGTGCATTCCCCAAGACACGCTGACTTGTATCCAGGAGCTCGCCTGTTAAGAGCTGCGGTCTCAAGTCTAGTGTTTTGCGGCTTGTAGTCCGACCGGCTTCCTCTTTTTCTCCTTCATGTAACTGTTTCTCTCCTTAAATAAAGGAAAGCCCGTCGCAGGAGTGGCATTTAAGCCGCGGCGGGCGAACTCTACTGTTGCTGCTGCCAGCGGCCTCTTTTTCCGTCCTTTAGCTACGACCGCTAGTAACCGACTACTCGACAGTCTCCTCTTTTCCCTTCTTTCCCCCGGTGCTCGAACCGTTAGCTGGTGGTGCCCGACTCCCTGTGCGTTTTCATGCATCAACAGTTAACACGTGACCTTCAGATCTCGATTAGTCGATTAAATCAGCGGTCTAGTTGGTCAAACCGCTCTAGCTTCTAGAGCTCGGCGGCCTGTCGAGCAAGCCGCGACTTCCCCGGCTAAGGATTTCGGCCCGCCTCCAGCATTGTAGAGCCTGTCGTTCTACCCGCTCGCTTTTCCTCCGGTCTTCTTATCTGCTTGTTGTGCCGTCTAGCTGCCAATTCAATCCGCGACTAGTTGGCGGTCTCTAAGAAAAGTTTGGTTATCTTCTTCTTTTCAAGATGAATCCTGCAAAGGGACGAATTGAATCTAGTTTCATGGCAACTACTACGGATCTCTCAGAAGTGCAGGATTGTTCATATTTTAATAATGAGTTCCTTGGCCATGATAATAAATTTTCTGCGAATTGTGTTGAGCATGCACCAAAATCTGTTGCAAATGAACCTTCTTATAAGGAAGAAGAAGAGGCCCCTTCTCCATTCATTAATCGTATTCGGTGGGATACTGTCTCCGATGATTTCAGAGTACCGCGTATTCCGGAGTATTCCGGATGTGATGATCCGTTTTCTCATTTGCAAGCCTTTGAATCAGATATTTCACTAAGAAACGTGTCAAATGGAGTAAAATGCAAACTCTTTATTATGTCTTTTGGCGATATTGCAAGGGAATGGTTCTATAGTCTTCCGCCTCGATCGGTAACCAGTTTTAAAGATCTTCGAAGTCAATTTATTTCAAGATTCACTATTTACAGGAAGCTGAAAAGAGACGTTGGAGCTCTCTTCTGAATCAAGCAAGGAATTGACGAGTCTAATCAGATTTTGTTGACCGTTTCCAAAAGGAAGTTCTGGATGTTTGTAACGTCCATCAAGATTTTTACTTACATGCTTTCATAAATAGACTTCGAGAAGTCCCTTTGAAATTTAAGCTCACCACAAAGTACCCCAAAACTTATGGAGATCTTATTGATACCACTAATAAGTTCATAATAGGTGAAGAAGCGAATAAAGGTTATATCTTGTTTCTGAATCAGATGGCTAGACAATCTCAAGGGACTTCTGGTGATCAGCAATTCATTTCTTCTCAAAATGTTTCACAAGTTAAATATTGCAAATCTCCTCCTCTTCCTCAGGATAGAACTACATTGTCTCTTCAGCAGAACGGATTATCCGAGTTTGTGAACGTACATCCAGTCGCATCTTCGCGTCTGATAACTCCAAAGCGTAAAAAAGCTTCAGATAAATATGTTAAATTCAAAATTCCTATGGAAGATCTTCTGATAATCCTTCAAGGAATGCCTGAGTTCAAAAAGCCACGACGTTAATCTAAAATAAAATATCGGCATGAGGAGCTTTTTTGCAACTATCATACAGATATTGGTCATCTAGCAGAAGGTTGCATAGCTCTCCGGGAGTTAGCTAATCAACTTGCAAGAGCTGGAAAGTTGCAAGACTATGTCATTCAGTAATTTTCTAAGGCATTCTTCCATGGCTTACTCAGTAGTTCAAGAAGGTATTTCTTTTTCTCTATATGATAAAAGTGCTTATGATTAGAATGTTATATAAAGTCCCCTTATCAATTGGTATTAATGGGGCATAGTCAAGCTTCGAACATATATCCTTTTGCCACATCCTTAACATTAAACAAGCACTACCTTTCATTTAAAGCTTATTTCTTAGCTTTACTTATAATGCTAACATGCATGCATATAAGGGCAAAAGGCCCTTTGGAATTCTTAAGCCCTCCACATCCCTCTTGACATCAGTCGCAGATGTGTAGTGGAAATTCCGCTTGACATCAGTCGCAGACATTACGTACTTGTCCTGCTTGACCTTCGTCGCAGACATTGCGTACTTGTCCCGCTTGACATCGGTCGCGGATATTAAGAATTTCAATCCCGCTTATGTGTTCTTTGTGAGGAAAGTACTGCCACACGCACCTGCCCACATCGACACATAAGCGCATAGCTCCATCTATTCTTGCAGGACAACACGAGCCTATCCGCTATCTCGCGGCTTTATTAAGCGGCCTGTGCCAATTTATATCATTTAATGCACAGGCCGCACGGTTACTTATTCAGGCTTAAATTATGTGGCTTCCATGTGCCCATTGTCGGTTTATTATTCGTATACTCGTGAAGTCAGCCGACCTGTTTCTGGCAGTTAATTCTCGACCTTAGTCCGCCGACTTATATGGTATCAATTATACTAGTCGCTCAGCGACCTGCCATCACAAAATTATTTGGCTTCCATGTGCCTATTGCTGGCCTGTATTATCAGAAGCCGCAGGATATTTCTCTATCCTTCTCTCTTTCATTAAAAGGGCAATTTGTATCAAAGTTCGCCCTAGCCGCAATCTTATACTTCAATGTCATGGCTTTTTGGCGACTAAGAAAGGTAGTCGCGCGGCTTATTGGTCGTAGTTTATGTACAAGTAAGGCGTGATCATTTCCCTCTTCCCAGCGGATAACCTTGATTACTTCTTTAAGGCAAATGGCGGGTTAAATTGTTCGCCGCGCGGCTTATTGTCGATGCGTATTACGAAATAAGCCGCAAGTATACCTCCCTCTTGCGGGTAACTTCATTGAAGTCGCAATATGGCGTCAGACTAGTTTTTTATGTTAACTGTCTATTCAATCGGAAGTTATACTGAGACCGCGCGGACTTGAGCAAGTAAGAAAAATGAGATGTATAGTAAGAGACACGTCAAAGGTAAAGTTTTCCTTTTCTATTTCTATTTCATCAAAGATTACAAATGTTAACCGCATGGTTTACACAAAAAACCGCCGATTTCCAAAAAGATCAAAATACAAGTAACAAATTATAGTTCCTAATCGGCCGGCTTGAGTTTCTCAGCCGCAGGAGAACCTGAGTCACCTCCTTCATCGATATCGACGGAGGATTCAGAGTACCCGCTGCTGCTAGCCGCCCAGCTGCCTGAACTGCCAGAAGTTGTTGAATCTGGCCGCGCGGTCTCAGATTCTTGACCGCCGGACTCAAACGATGCACCTCCGCTCCGGCTTCCCTGGTCGTCCTCTTCCTCGTCGTATTCCTCCTCTTTGCTGTCATCCTCGCCGACCTTGCCTTTACCCTTGATCGCCAAGTAGACGGCGGCCACCTGCTCTTTCAGGGTGGGGTAGATGTCGGCACATGTAAAGTCAGTGAAGCCGGTCGCTAAGCCGCCAAGGTCTTGGAGGCGGTTAAGCGCTCCATCGATCCCCTGGACAACCTGCGGGAAGACGTTGTCTTGGAAGGTGGGGTTGGCCGGGTCATACATTGCCTGCAAAAGAAGTAAAGGTAAGGCCGCGCGGTTTCATAATGCTAACCGCATGAGTATCGGTAATGACTTACCGCCTCCCTTTCTTTTAGTCACTTGTTTTCTTCCACTTGTTCCTCTAACTGCCTCTCCAGGCTGCTCTTCTCTTTCATTAACTACTTGTAGGCAAGGCCCATGAAATGGCTTGCCACGAAGCACCTCGCCCCGACTTGCGCGGCTAGCTGCGGCAGGTCGTCTGCTGGAACTCGGCGCATCGCCTTCAGGTTGCGTTTGCCATACAGCGCGCCGCCAACCACGCTTGCGTGGAGGGTTACTTCTTCTCTCCCCCAGTAAGGGAGGGCAGTGGAGATCATCACGGACTCGCCGTCCGGACTCCACAGCACAGCCGGGTTGCCATGGACGTCCTTCCGGCCGCTGCCTATTCCTTGCAGCATAAACTCGCCGGAGGAGGCCGACTCCTCCTCCTTTACAGCCAGCATCGGCTTAGCCCGCCTGGCTTGCTTCTCTCTTTGGGTGAGAGTCAGGCCTCCAGGCATCAGCGGCTTGTTCTGCGGGACTGCCATAGCAGCTGCAAAGATAAAGTCAAAGTCAGTTCACAAGCCGCGCGGCTAAGAGTTCAGTTCGGCCGGTTTGGAGCTTACTGTCTTCCGCTTCTATTCCTTCTAAGGACGACAGCAGCGGGATGTAATGATTTACATCAAGCCGCTCCCCCTTGAAGATGGTGTAGATGTCCTTCTCCACGCCATCCAAGCCGCCGCTGCCGAAGGCGGCCTCTTCGCGGATTTGCGGGTTGACTGGCAGCAACCCCAGGTTTCCCTCGAAAATGAGAAACTGCTCCGACCAGTTGGCGATCTTGTTCTCCAGGTTAACGATCTTCAGCCCCCTACAGCCGAAGTACAAATGCCCCCGGAAGATCCATGTCCCAGAGTCCGGGATAGACCTCACCGAGAAGCATTCCCGGAATAGCCTCAAAGAAAATCGAACTCTTTCTGACCTTAAGTAGGAGATGAAGCTATATATGGCGGCTATCGAGTTTGGTGGCAGTTGTCCTGGCACAACGGCATAATGGTCGAAGACCGCCACGGCCTCCATCATGACCGGAAAGCGTAAACCGCAGTCAAAGTGGTCGATGGGGATGGCGATCTGATTGGCGTTGGATGTATTAATCCGCTCGTCCTGCAGCGGAAGCAGTGCGACCAGCGGGCTTCCCTGCATATGTTTCTCTACAAAATCGTCTAGCTCGGCTTTTGTAAGCCGGCATTCTTTGTGGTCTGCAGAGTGGAATGTGGAGGCCGCGTCAGTCCTGACCGCAGAGGTCTTGTCAGACCGCAACGACTTGGACTTAGCCCGCATCTTTTCTGTCTTGTGATGAAATCTCTGGGGTCATCTCTATTTATAGAAAACCAGTGAAAGTACAGTACTCAATGTCAAATCGCGGCTAGCCATCATGCCGCGCGACCTAAACCTGCAGGAAATACAAATCAGAGCAACGGCTAAGCCGCAGTTCATTTCGTCAGTCCGCACGGCTATATCCCTTCACATAGAATAATTTCATGGCAAATCGCGTGGATATAAAGGTTTCAAGCCGGCGATCTAATCTCCAGACTGCACGGCTACTTTTCTATACTTAGATTTTTCAGAACAAAGCACAGGCATGGTGATCATAAATACAAACCGCATACGCCGCAAGCAGTTCGCAGCATAATAAAAATACAGCAGTTTACAAGAACCAAATTGTTCAACATCCAGTAGAAAAATATATATTACAACATAATATTCAATTGTTCACGTGACTTAGATCGCTCAAGTCGCTCAGCATTGCTTGTCGTCGTTCTATCTGTCTCGTCCTATCCGCGCGACCTGTTCTCCTGTTTGCACAATCGCTACGTACACCTGGCTAACCAGATTATGAAGCGAGTGCAGAGACCGATGAACCCGCGCATTGTCGCATTCTACTCTCGCAAATGGGATCATTGGGATCACCTGAACCCCCAGCCCGCTTGAGGCTGCGGCCTGTCTGGGCACCGCGACCTCCGATGGATTTGAAGTCTCACCAGAGGCCGGGCGGCCAGTAACCGGCAGTTTTCCAGAGTTCGGCAGCGCAGTCCGCTGCTCTCCTCCGGTCTCCGCTGGTAGATCTTGGTTTTCGCCGTCCTCAGCATGTGGAACCTCTTCTCTGTCTCCTTCTAGCCGCCCGGCCATCAGCAAATACTTCTCTGCCCTCTCCTGCTCCAAGGCGACCTGCATCTCTGCAATCTTCGTCTCAGCAGCCTCCATCGCGGTCTACAGCTCAGACTTCAACTTTATGTTCTCCCGCTGAAGCGCGGTTTGCAGCCTTGTGGTCTCTTGCTCCAGGATGGTTTACAACTCTTGGATCCTTTTCTTGGCGGCCTCCTCGGCAACCCGCTTTTCTTCGTCCTTAACTCGCAGGGTTTCGGCGAGCGCGTCCAAAGCCTCCTGCAGTGTGTCGAACTCCTTCTGGAAGTCGGCCATCTCTTTCTCGCGAACACTTGGTGGAGGCGGAGGCGGCGGCAGCATAGACAAAAATGATGTCAAGTCGCCCAGTTTCATCGTGGTCTCTGGTTCACCTGCAGAAGATAAACCGTAGTCAGGTTCAGTCGGATAATTGCGACCTTCTAGCAAGGGAATAGGTAGGATAAGACCGCCGGTTTGATTTTTATCTCCTCTAGAGGCCGCGGTATGGTTTTTAAACACAGGCCGCCTGAATCGTTCGGGATTTATCCTCTTTAGCTTTTCTTTCCATAGCCGCTCGGTTTCTTTAGCTCGGTTTTTCAGTTGGTCCGTGGTCAGGAAAAAGCTAGCCGGCGGATTTAATATTATGTTCGCCCCCTTCTTCCTTGACCGCGGCTTGTAGAAGTTAATAATTCGCTTAACTTCCCTGTGTTTACCTTGCAGCAATGGAAGTGAGGTCGCCACCAGCTTCTCGGCGATCAGCTTCTTCATCTCCTCCATTTTCTCTTGAAGCTTCAGATTCTCGGCTCCTTCAGAAGCCGTGGAAGCTGGATCGCCAGGCTTCTCCCCAATGACCTTGACTTCGGGGCGGTCAACCTCCTCAGAGGCCCCTGGAGTCGACAATAGCACATCCTACTGCTGGAGGGTCTCCATGCCCTTGATGAGGTCGCTAAACGTCTCGCTAGCCACGGATACCTCCTCCGGCTCGTTCGGGTTGAATGTCGGTGTGGACGGACTCTCGGGTACCTCCTTCTCGTGCGGCCTATGTTGAAGACTGTCCGCGCCGGTCTTTACCGAAATATTTCGGTTTCCGGCCTGCATCTTCCTCGTCTTCCTCTTCATTTTTTCCTCAAGGGTCTTGCTCCTTTTCTTCTGCCGTTTCAAGGAGCCGAACACCATTTCAGTCTGTTTGCTCTGTTCAGCCAAAATCTGTCCGGTCTCCAGCACCTTCTCCGGCTCGTTGTCGTCCACAACGATTAGGTCGACCTTAGCCGGCAATTCGCGCGGTTTGCCGGATTCAACACTTTTCTCCTCCGTCTCACCTATTTTTAAGTGTGGTTCGCCTGATGGAGAGAAAGTCACGTCAAAGGATTTGGCAGTTCCGGTTTGGGGTGGAGCAATCTTCAAAACCGATTTTTGATCTATTGCGGCCTGCGATGGTTTGCCGACAGTCTGTGTCGGCCTCTTTTCAGATCCAGAAGCCGCTGGAGTCACCGGCTTCCCAATCTTCTTCTCAGGCAGTCGGCCAGAGTCATCCGGTTTCTCGCTTCGGCTTTTCTTCTTTTCACCCGATTTCTGACCACAAGTGGCGAGTAGCGACCCGTGATTTGGCAGAGATCTTGAAGAATGTCAAGGGCCAGGGGATTTTATAGACACCGATAAGGCAGTCGCGGTCTCCGGCTTAGTTCTACATTTTTGAAGTTTTTCGGAACTTAAAAATGTGCGGGGATTATGTTAAGCCCGGAATCCGCGACCTATTCGCGCAGCTTTCCCCAGTCGAGCGGCCTGAGCTTTCTAGCCGCCAGGTCTCCCGAGTCGGGCGGTCACCAGAAGGCGGTCTAGTCAGCTAGCCGCATCTAAGATCAACTCGTCTGGTCATCACCGAAGCCGGGCGGTCTCCATGTCAGACCTCCTCCAGCGCCGGCCCTGCTCAGCGACAAGGCCGAGGATCCAGACAGTCAACTCGCTAGGAGGAATCCGCCAGGCTGCGCGGCTCCCTCCTTTCTCGTTTTCTGCTCATTTGCTTCCCCTCACCTCTGCGCGGTTCTCCTGTACCCCGAGCTGCCGATAACTTTAGCCCTGCCCGCTTGGGCAGGCCCCCGAGCCTATAAATAGGGGGAGGGTGCACTCCCCAAGACACGCTGACTTGTATCCAGGAGCTCGCCTGTTAAGAGCTGCGGTCTCAAGTCTAGTGTTTTGCGGCTTGTAGTCCGGCCGGCTTCCTATTTTTCTCCTTCATGTAACTGTTTCTCTCCTTAAATAAAGGAAAGCCCGTCGCAGGAGTGACATTTAAGTCGCGGCGGGCGAACTCTACTGTTGCTGCAGTCAGCGGCCTCTTTTTCCGTCCTTTAGCTACGACCGCTAGTAAATGACTACTCGACAGTCTCCTCTTTTCCCTTCTTTCCCCGGTGCTCGAACCGTTAGCTGGTGGTGCCCGACTCCCTGTGCGTTTTCGTGTATCAACACCTACAGAGACCTTCCTTCTTGTAGGGACCAGAAGGTAGACAGACCTCTAACAAGGTTGTCTTTAGATAGCCTAGCAATGTTTTTCATATTAACATGACCTACTCTTTTATGTCATAAGTCATTCTGGTTACTAATTATATTAAGTAAACAGATATCAGAATTGACAGATAAAAAATCACTAAATTTATATTTCCTTGTCTATTCCCAATTAAAACTGTTTGGTTTTCTTTACTAGAGATAATACATAAAGATGAACTAAAATGTACCTGATAACCTTCATCACATAATTGACTTATGGAGATGAGGTTATATTTCAGTTCTCTGACATATGTCACTTTCTTTAATGTGACAGCTCCAATCTTCACTACTCCAAAACCTTCTAACTGGCCACATTTGGAGTCACCAAAGATGACCTTTGGCCCCAGCTTGGACTTGTAGTTGGATAGAATGTCCTTACTACCTGTCATATGTTTGGAGCAACCACTGTCCAAGTACCAGGTCAGATTCACACTTGGACAGCTCTTCACCTGTAATGAAAAACAGTTAAATGTTCTTGAGCCAGGTTACCTTGGGTCCTTTGTTTTCCTAGTATGAAAAGCTGGAAATGACAGAATATTCTGGTTGGGATTTATATCCTAGAGGGTGATATCTCCTAGGTGGTATGACCCAATCAGCTATTGGATTGAAAGCTTTCCTGGAATTATTTAAGTTTCTGTTATAATTAAAGTTTTGGTTAAGTCTTTCTGGGTTCGACGAATTTCTGTGAGTTTGTCGACCAAAGTTCGACGAATAGGGTTGAGATCATCGATCTCTGCCTAGAGAATGAATATATACATTTTCTGTGCCCCTTGTTCGTCGACCTCGGCTCGACGAACCATACAGAGTTCGTCGATCGCAGTTAGATGAATAACTATAACTATAGTTTGCGTTCAGAGTACGTCGATCTGTGTTCAACGAACTGGCTAGATTTCGTCGATCTAAGTTCGACGAATTCTGCCAAACCTTGTTACCTATGGTTTTCTGGTTGTTGGTTTTCTGACATATTGATTTAGAAACATTTTTTGTTGTTGGTTTATTGATTACCTTTTCTTTTCCCTTAGCAGTAACAAATTTATGGGGGTTGTTAAGATGTTCTTCATGAGAATGGGGGCCAAACCTGATGAAGCACCCAAGCCTAGCTTGCCATTAAGTCTGGCATTCACAGTGCTTGTAATGTCCATCAGCTTGAGGCTTCTTCCATTAAGAGTTTCCTCAAGTTGTTTAGCCTCCAAGGCTCAGTTTTTAACAATGTTATTTGCTCATTAGTTCAGCATAATTCATCTTTTAACCTATTTTTTCAGAGTTAATGTTTTCTAAATTTCCTAATTTTTCTCTAAGGGTTTTAATCTCTTTTTCTGAATTTATTAAGTCTATACACATTGATTTAAATTCAATTTTAAAAGAATCTGAAGTGTAATCAAAAGAAGATAGTACCTTATCAGTTTCTGAATCTGAAACTTCTTCATTGTCTGATTCCTCTTCTTCTGAATTGCTCCTGGAAGCATCAATTGTCATGAGGCAAACCTCCTTAGCCTTGCTTCTTCCTCATCTTCACTGGAGCTGGAAGATGTTGATTCATCTTCAGTTTCACTCCAGGTTTCAGCCACAAAACCCTATTCCTTCCTCTTATATTTGCTGGAAGAAGGTTTGCTGGTGTGCTGTTTCCAGGTATCTTTCTCTCTTCTCTTTCCTCTAGTTCTCTAGACACTCAGAGAGGAAGTGCCCAGGTTTCATGCACCCAAAACACACCACTTCTTTAGTTGGTGTTTTATCATACCTGGGTTAGTCATCTTGCCTAGATGACTTTCTTTTGAAGTCCTTTCTTGTCATCTTGTAGAATCTTCTGGCAAATAGACTCATGAGCTCTTCATTTGATGTTGATGTCTCTGTCTCCTCAGCAGCCTTGAAAGCTATACTTTGCTATTTTCTTGCTGGTGGAGGTGTCCTTTGCTATGCTGCCACACTGTACTTGATCAGTTGTTCAAAAGACTTTAACTTGCCCAATAAAGATTCTGTAGATATCTCATTTAGGCTTCTGACCTCCTTGATGGGCCAGATCCTTGAATCCCATGAGCTTGGGAAGCACATCAAGATCTTGTCATTCACCTCTGTGAGGGTGATGTCCTTGTCCAAGTTTTTTAGCTCATTGATAATTGAGCTTAACCTGTTATACATATCAGCTACTGATTCAGCTTCTTCATTCTTGAAGTTCTCATATAAGGATATGAGGTTGGATCTTCTATCCTTTCTCTCATCAGCTGAACCATCTTCCATCTGATTTAGTGAATCCCAGATGGCTTTGGCTGAGGTGCATTCAGCCACCTTCTGAAAAATATCATCTGACATAGTCTGTGCCAGTATGTTCATAGCAATTGCATCAGCTATCTTTGCCTTCTTCTAGGCTTCAGTCCACTCAGATGGTGGAACTGCAGTAGTCCTTGTAGATATTGCAGAAGTTGAAGCTTGAGGGGGACCTGTCAAAATAGAGTTGTATATATCCTCATCAATATAATTCATGTATAATTTAATTCTTGCCTTCTAGATGGCAAACCTGTTTAGGTTGCAAACTGGAGGTCTAGAGCTTGCATAGTCCTTGTTTTGTGCCATAGCTATGTATATAAATCTAATATGTAAATAAAAATAAAATTTAGATCTAACAAAGGATCTTTGGTTCAAGGTTTAGCTTGTACAACCAAAGTAACCTGCTCTGATACAAATTGAAAGTGAGCAGTTAGATCAGGAATACTCTAGAGGGGGGGTGAATAGAGTATTTAAAGTTTTATAAAATTCTCTACTGGATAATGCAGATTAGTCTAAGTGCAGTAGTAAATAAATCAAAATATAAAAGCACAAAAACTAACTACCACAGCCACAGCAAGAAAACAAAAGAAAGAGGGCAACCAGACGACACAAGAAATTTATAGTGGTTCCCTAACCTGGGTACATCCACTCTTCTAACACCCTGGTAGGAATCCACTCAGGTTTTTGATCAGGTGCCTGACACCAATGATCTTTTGATCAGGTGCTCAAAAATCAAATCCCCAAGTCTTTTGATCAGGTGACTTGTAACCAGGAATCACTTTTGAAGGGAGATGACAACCCTTTACACAGTGGGGGTGAGAGATTTGATTATGTCTTCTCTGTCAACAATCAGAGAGAAGACTTGTGGATTATTGATGGTAGCAAATGCTCCCCTGATATATTGAATGGTTCAGGGAAATATGGAAGCCTTGCTGCAAGGTGATAGGCCTCCAGCTTTTAGCCTTTATCTACAGGATCTTCTTGACAGATTTGATTGTTGTTGTCTTTGGAAGTCCTGGAGTGTTGAAGTAAGAAGACTCTTGATTTTGTATGATTTTTCTTCTTCTTCTGAGAGCAGATCTTCTTTTTGTATCATAGCTTTTGTGAAAGGAGCAGAGAAGCTGTTGAAGACAGACTGACTAAAAATCTTTGTGTCTGTGTATACTGTGTCTCTGCAATTGATCTGGTACTCTGATTATTCTTACTTGCTTCCTTGCCTGCTGTCAGGAAAGAGAGAAAAATCTCTTTTATATTTCCTGAGGGAATTTTCTTTCGAAATTTGAATCCTTCTACGAAAATCAATGTTGGTGGTCCTTGAAAATAAACTGCATTGATCTCTTTCCCCAACTGTCCCTTGGAAAAATGGAAAACAATATTTCTGATGAAAGTCGTGATTAATGTACCGTCCAACGGTAATATTCAGAGAATATTTTATCATTATTCATTCAGAAATTATTGTCATAGACTAAGGACAGAAGGAATAAATGCTAAGTCTGGAATCGTCGAACTGATGACAGAATTCGTCGAGCTGATAACTGTGTTCGTCGACTGGAGTTCAGCAACTATTCTGGACTTAGAATATTCATAGTTGTATCTGAAATGAAAGTTAAAGTCTCCAGAATTCGTCGACCTAAGATTTGATTTCGTCGAGCTGAGTTTCTGGGGTTGTCAAATATTCTGTGTGTCGACACAATTACTCCTGGTGTCAACACAGGTGGTGTCGACTGATATCATGTGTGTCGACACAAGTCTTCTGTGTGGTGTCGACACAACCTTCCCAAAGTGTCGACTAATGATCTGTGTGTCGACACAAGTGCTTCTAGTGTCGACTCAGTTGGTGTCGATATATACTCTGAGTGTCGACACAAGTCTTCTGGTTCTAAGTTGTTGAAGTAGATAATCCAGAATTTGTTGGGTAGAGAACTAAGTTCGTCGACCTGAGACTAGAGAACATAGTCTTGACAGAATGCTATAGTAGTCCAAAGATTCGTCAACCAAAGAATAAAGTTCGTCGACCAAAGTCTGATTCTAAGGACTTAGGATATCTTGATCTTTCCTGAACTTGAAGTGTTGTTGTAATCCAAGTTGTCGTCGATCAGAGAATGTAGTTCATCGAGCTCAGCTCAGAGAATTAACTCTGAGATCGTCGAACTGAGCATGACAATCGTCGACCTGAGTTCGACGAATGTCGAACTCACTTTACAGAGTCTTGAAATATTCTAAGTCTTGAGTCTCGGACAGTCTTGTTGATAGTTTGTCCATGTGATGTTGACTCTAAGGACTTGGCCTAGACTCTAGGACACAACTATGACCCTGGCTATACATTGTGGGTGAACCTATCCCAAATCTTACTAGGGATCCAACAGACTCCCCTCGTGTCGTGTTTTGTGTTCCATAAGGGGGTCTTACAAATGGTATCAGCTTGATACGATCCTGAACTCAAGAAGTTAATCAACAATGGTGCAACCCCCATTCGATAAGTCAGCTTGGGGACACACTGACTTAGAGGAAGCAGTTGTGTTCCCATATGTAATTCACACAAAGTATGTCCAATTATGACCTTAAGATTAGCCAACCTGACCTTAGGTTTGTACTTTAGGTGTATATCCCAGTACATGTTGAGCCAGTGGGGGCACTCTCGTACCATCTGTACCCACACAGTTTCGGCAATCGAAGCTAGGGCAGACACTCATAGCTATCTTGGATACCTTTTGGTCCTAACAAGCCCCTATACAACAATAAGTAGCGGGTACTAATTGGTTGAGCACTTTTTGAGCTCTCTCCCCTCCTGTCTACCTTGGGACAGAGTCGGTAGTGCGTACGGAGGAACGGCTCGACACCGTGCAAGAACTGTTGGTGGGAATTAGATGTCTGAACAATATGGCTGTGACCATGGTGGTGACACTTCTGGAGCTGCATGCAAAATGGTGGTGGAAGTCTCTCATGGGCTCCACCTTCCAAGGAAGAGTCTACATGGATATTAGTTGGAGCGAGTTTTCTAAAGCTTTCTTAGAGCACTTTATCCCTTCGACAGCTCGAGATGAACTTGAAGAAAGGTTCCTGTAGCTGAAGCAGGGATCCAAGTCAGTGACGGAGTACCAACAGGAGTTTCAGCATCTGGCTAGATTTGCTGACTCCTATGATTTGGACGACAGGATATGTTAAAATGTTTCACAAAGGCTTGCGAGACCCCCTGAGGCAATCCTTTTTGTTTATAGCAGACTCCAACTTAGCATAGATAATTGACATGGCGAAGAGTCTAGAGGCAGACTACTTGGGAAGTGGTAAGAGACCCGCTGAGGGTATCATGCAGGCTGGACCCAGTAATAGAAGGAGGCATGACAACAGAGGTGGAAGACGATAACAGAGAGGTGGAGGGTGTTTGCATAGGAATTTTAGAACGGAGCGCCCAGTCCCACAACAGCCATCATTTCCTCCTCCTCCATAGCTTCAACGTTCCAACAACCCGAAGGGTGGTATGAGCGAGTGTGCTTCCAATGCAACCAACTGGGCCACATCCGATGTCATTGCCCGCAGCTAGTTGGGAATGCTCCTCCTGCTCTCCCTCTGGCAGCTCCACGAGGCCGGGGACATATGTGTGGTCAAGGACAAGGACCACGAGTAAGAAACCCCAGACCTGCCCGAGATCAGGTGTTTGCGCTGGACATAATGCAGGAGCGGAACCCTCAGTAGGTGTTCACAGGTATGTTGCAGTTAATTAATACATTTTCAGTGCTAGCCTTAAGTTGCCTAAGATGTATTAGAAATCTAGCTTTGAGTATTTGTTATTGGTATTAAGGCACCGTAATGGTCGGCTGGAAACTGACCTATACATTATTCGATAATGGAGCCTCACACTCATTTATGTCTGCAAACTTCCTTAAAGACCTAGAAGGGGTGCAATATTTCACTAGTATTTCTCGAAGAGTACGCCTCCCAGATGGCTCTTAGATTTCCACAACCGCCAAGTGCGAACTGGAGATACTCCTTCGGGGGAAGATCTTTGATACCCTTGCCATAGTTTTGAGGATGCCAGAATTCGATCTCATTCTGGGCATAGCGTGGTTGGATTGGCATTACACAAGAATTGACTGCGCGGAGAAGCGGATTTACTTGAGACATGGAGACACTGAAGTCATTTTCCAAGGTATAAGATTCGCTCCACGCTTGTAACTATCTTCAATTCAGGCCTTGAAAGCCCACATGAGAGGGGATGAAGTATACATGATATGTTTCGAATTGAAAGAGAAGACAATAGATATGAAGGATGTGCGAGTGGTGCGGGATTTTCTTGAGGTATTTCATGAGAAATTGCCAGGACTACCCCCGCATAGAGAGGTGTATTTTCAAATTAAGCTAGTACCGGGTGTCAAGCCCATCTCTAGGACCCCTTATCGTATGGCCCTAAAGGAACTCGTAGTGTTTAGAATTCAATTGCAAGAACAGGTGGAATCCGAATTTGTTCGCCCCAGCTCATCACCTTGGGGAGCCCCTGTTCTGTTCGTTAAGAAGAAGGATGGAACCTTATGATTATGCATAGACTATCGGGAGCTCAATCGACTGACGGTGTGGAACACTTATCTGCTACCCCGGATCCACGAGTTGTTCGATCAATTGCTAGGAGCGCATTGGTTTTCCAAGTTGGATTTGCGATCGGGGTATTATTAGTTGAGGATATGATGAGTGCAATTATTAAGTTCTTTTTTACTATCATAATTGTAATCATGTCCATTGTTTTCCACATCCATTCGTTATAATTGCATGAAAATAGTAAAGAATTTGAATTGTCATGAATAGAAGAACGCAATCTAAATTTTCCTTCATTTTCCTTATTATGTTATTTATTTAATTATTTATTCATTAATATTCTTAATGCAGGTATTGTAATACTTGGAACTAAATGTCTTTGAGCAAGCAGAGGTGTTCACGGATCCAAGATGACTGTTGCCCGGGCTTTGGATTGGGAACCACACGGGTAGTGACACGCCTGTGTCACTACCCGTGTCCTTATCGGGAAGGTTCAGACTTGGCGCCATGATAAGCACATGACCGTGCTACCAGCCGTAAAAAACACACGGCCGTGTTCCTAGCCGTGTCAAATGATAAGGCTAATGACCAGGCGCGCCATTTCATTTCAAAAATGCAAAGACGCACCGTTTACACTCTACACGGCCTGTGACACGGCTGTGTCAGAACCCGTATCCGACATCTGTTTGTTTGAAGACTATATAAACCTGCACGAAGAATTAAAAAGGACTTTTGGGATATGAAGGACCTGGAGAACTCTGGAGGATGAAAGTGGACCACTCAAGTGAGGGGTAATTGAAGGAGACAATCCATATGGTCTTAATCGTCATGTATCTTTTTTAATCTCCCCCTTTTCTTAGTGGATCTAACTGTATTTTATATTTCGTGTGAGACTTGTTCCTTGAAACCATTCAGTAATCTAGTATGTTGATTTTTATTTTAGATTCGTGGTATTTTACTCGTATGTGTAGTTTAAAACAAAGAGATTAATCCTTGTTTGATGTTATTATTTGTTTTATATGAATCCCAAACTTCTATATTGAGAAATTTGTAGATGGTGATGATAGTCTATAATTTCTTTCTCTGGTGTTATTTCTCTTTGTATTTCAAATTTCATGATCTTGAGAAATGTTGTTTGGATAATGGCAATACATGTAAATGGATTCATGGCGTCGTAGAGATAGGATTTCATGAATTTATGTATTTGATAGGGTTACTCTATATTAATTCAAATTTGAGTATTGTGAATTATTCGAGAGAAAATTCACTCAACTTAGGTTTAGGTATTGGATTGCTCGAGAGAGAATTTGATGAAGATCAAACCCTTACAATACAATGAATTTGATGATATTGTTAAAGAATGATTACATAGCTTTGAATTAATAAGTGGATATTCTCATGTGATTACTCTTATACTCTCTGTTTTTGTTATCATCTTTAATTCTTCAATGTCACTTTACCCAATTAGTTTTAGTAATGCTAGTTTAGAGTAAACAACCAATTTTAAAATATAGGTATGATTGTTGATGCGCGAAAGTGGCACCGGGCAGCTAACACGAAGGGAGTGTGTTCGGTCTCACAAGCTGAGAGAGGAAGAGGAAAGAAGGCTGCGGGGTAAGAAGAAAGAAGGAATCTTCTGAGTGCTCGAGAATGGAGCAAGTGCTTGTCAAGGAGTTGCGGGGATAGAGGAGAGGGTGCTGAGAGCAGCCAGGAAGGCTGATGAGAAAAGGAGGTTGATCAGGAGCTATCGAGCAGACGGGTACTTGGACGGTTGTGCTTGCAGGTTGATACCAAGAGGAAGCTGAGCTGAGCTGAGAAAAAGAGAGGGGGCCGCTAGCAGCGGCAACAGCAGACTTCGCCCGCCGCGGCTTAAATGCCACTCTTGCGACGGGCTTTCCTTTGATTAATAGTGAGAGTTACAACTTGCTAATACACCCTTTCAAGAAAGCAGTAAATGGTACAAGAAGGAAGCTGGCGGCTAAGGAAGAAGTGCCAGAAGAGGCTGCGCGGACTGAAGAGCGTAGCTGGCAGGCCGTGCGGTTAAGGGAATCGGGAGACCGCGCGGACTGCAAAACTAGAGGATGGAAGGCCGCTCGACTAAAGGCGCAGAGGGGGGAGCGGACTGAGAAACAGAGTCCGCAGGAGGAGGGCTGGCTGGCTGAATTCGAGCGTGAGCACCTTGGCGATGATGAGACCTCCTTTATGAGAGGGATGGGCGTCTATTTATAGGCCCGAGGAGGTAACAGCTTGCGGTGACGTTACCCCCGGTGAGACGGTAACTTGAGCGAGATGGAGACGGAGTCCGCCGAGCCCGCAATAGGCCGCGCGGACTAGGGCTTGGTACTGAAGCCGGTGTTGCTATCGGCAAAATGGGAGAATTAGTGGCGGACTAAGATGCGGGTTCGCGGAGTCTGTCACTGCTGAGCTGGGACCGTCCGCCTACTGCTGGGTGGCGGATGCTGGAGGCCAAGTGGCAGACTGCAAGGAGAATCCGCTGAGTCCGCCGCTGCTGAACTGAACAAGCTATAAGGGGTGCGAGCAGGAGAGTGCCCGCGGAGTCCGCACGAGGTTATGCGGACTGGTACTGTCTTTTGGAGGATCTGCTGCCTGGCGGGATGGAAGGAGTCCGCTACTCCTAACTGAGTCCGTGCCAAGGTCGCGGAATGAGGAGGAGTTGACCCTACTGCTGTCGAGAAGCTGGCACTGGCCAAGGAACGGCGGACTGCAAAGAGAGTCCGCCAAGTCCGCCGAGTCTGCGGCTGCTGCAAAGCTGAGTCCGCTTACGTTGCAGAAGGAGAGCCTGGCTGTTGGGGTTCAGCGGTGAAGGCGTACTGGAAGTCTCGACCGCACTTCGAGTCCACCGAGCTCGCGATGAACGGGACATTACTGCTGGTATTGGCGGGTAGCCGGCTGGCGGCTTAGGGCAGGTAGGTAGTTGAGTCCGGCAGAGAGAGTCCTGCAGGGACAACCTTGCAGTTAAGCTGAAAAAGGGGGAGGCCTGCAGAGGAGGACTGCGGAAGCAGTCTGCGGCCCCTGCCGACCAAGGGAAGGCGCGCAGCCTGGTCGGTCAGACCGCTGAGACCGCGCAAGCTGCGCGGCCTGAGCGGACAGAGAATTCTATCCGCCCTCCCTAGGGCATCACGGCCTCCAGGAGGAACCCGGGGCAGGCCACGATGAACGAGCTGGCTGCCTTGGGAAGGATCGCCGATTTCGGGGTAACATAATCCCTGCACTTTTTTAAGTTCCGAATAGAACTTCGAAAAAGTTGGTGACCCACGAAAATCGTGATCCACCCCAATGGAAAGAGAAGGGGGCAAGGAGAGATAGAACCTGAAGCCTCTCCTTGGGAGTTTGGTGTTGCCTGTCTATTTTCCTACAAGAGGAAAGTAAGGGTAGGCGTGTATGGGTGGTACATCTTATGCATACCTGAGTTTGCCTTTGCAAAATGAAGAAGATGCGTCGTCCACTAAGTTCTGTAAAATCAAAGTGAGAGGAAAACATAGAAGCATAATAACTTGAAAGTACCTGATGGAGGCTTGCAAGCACCTGTTATCCTCTGCAAAAAAGGAAGGATGAAGAGTATACAAGAAGGAAAAATGAGCTGTAAGTACCTGAAAGGAACCTGCAAGTCATTGCTGGTTTCTGCAAAAGTGAGCTTTAGAAATAAATTCGGGAGTAGAGAAAGCCACAAATAACTAAAGGCAACTTGCAGGTATCTGATGGTCTCTGCAAAAGAAGAGTTAAAAGTAGGCAAAGTATATGAAAGTAACTTGCAAGTACCTATGAAGAAACTTGCAAGGGTCTGCTGATCTCTGCAAGAAGATAGTTAGGAGCAGGCAGAGCATGAAAATAGCTTGCAAGTACCTGATGGAGAAACTTGCAAGGGTCTGCTGATCTCTACAAAGTGAGAGTTAGAAGCAGGTAAAACATGAAAATAGCTTGCAAGTACCTGATGGAGAAACTTGCAAGGGTCTGCTGATCTCTGCAAAGTGAGAGTTAGAAGCAGGCAAAATATGAAAATAGCTTGCAAGTACCTGATGGAGAAACTTGCAAGGGTCTGCTGATCTCTGCAAAGTGAGAGTTAGAAGCAGGTATTGTATACAAAGAATAAGCTGCAAGTACCTGGATGAGACTTGCGGGTGTCTGCTAACCACTGTAAAGAAAAGAGTGAGCAGTAGACATAAAATAATGAATTAAACTGCAAGTACCTGGATGAGGCTTGCAGGTGCCCGCTGATTTCTACAGAGAGAACAGTTAGAACCAGACAATATATGAAAGAAGCTTGTAAGTACCTGGGAGAAGGTTTGCAAGTGTTAACTGTTGATAAGATAAGTTCGATATGACCAAATAGTAGAGGAAACGCCTGATATATCCTCGTAAAGCTTTGAGAAGGCAATGCATATAAGATGAGCATAAACAAAGTTAATACTGGAAATCCTTTTGGTAGGTCGGATTAACCTATTCACCTGTGAAAGAAGGCAGTTGACAAAAAAGAGGCCTATACTCGGAGATGACCAAGAAAGATTGGATGCTGCCACAGGAGATCACCCGTTGGCCTTATGCATCGCTTGCCTAAGAAAAATCATCCCGAGTATAGTCCTACTCAAAGCAGGCTGGCCGCGCATCCTCTAGGAGGGCACAAAAGAGAAAAGCAAGCGAAATCCTGAGAAGGATCGCTAGAGGCACTGATCACATGCTTCGGGTTACTACATTACCGTTCAATGAGACTGGTTGCATCAAGAGGCCTTTAGCTTGTTTGTGGATTGACCAGTGGAGTAGAGGACCCCACGAAAGCATGGATTGGGAGCACTAGAGAACGCTCGGCCATCACAGTCGTAAGATGATCGAAGAGACAAGGCTACGCTTGGTCGCCATTACTTGTCAAGCAAAGATCACCGTAACTGTGATGTATCCTAACATAGCACAGCAGAGATAACACATGGGGCCTCCCTAGCACGCACTCTGTGTTAGATGTCGGCTAGGATCCAAAGTCCAGTATTCCTCCGCATGAGAGTTGGATAGCCCCCACTACACATATATGTGAAATCTCACCACAATATGTTGTCACTGTGGTCTTATGCCGAAATCCAATCCCAAGGGGGCCTATAGCAAGACTCGGCGACATCTCTGTGGCTCAGTGACCTCTTGGAGAAGAGAGAATAGAGGAGGAAGCAATACAAGAAAGGAACTGTGTCAGAATGGGATCCCTGATAAAAGCTTTGTTGAAAAGCAAGAAAGAACACTAAGAAGTGTTTTGTAAAGAGAGTTTTTGAAAGGGTAAGAGTAGAGATAACCCATCATGATTGTGAGAGAATTTGGAGGACTACGAAGTCCTTTGCTGGCTTAGAATAGCCTTCCAAGCACACCCTCGTCATCTGCATCGAAGCATTCGACAGTTTTGTTAACAACGAGGAGAGGGGGTTCTTCGACTAGGCTCACTCCTCTTGAGCTGCAAGGAACATCTGCAACTTCTTTGCCCTTTGAGGTTGCTGGATCAGGGCGATCTTCTTTTGGAAGCAGGTCACGCATCTTACCCTGCCGGAGCATCCTTTGCACAAGCTGGCGAAGTGCTCGGCAGTTCTCAGTCAGGTGACCTGGCTCTTTGTGGAATTCGCAGTAAGGCTCTGAATCTCTAGACCTTTGATCGGCTGGTCGGTAAGGATTTTTGTAGCTAGCCCTATCTTTCATGATCTGGCTTACTTCTAGCACACCTTCATCTAGTTCAGACTAATGCAAGTCATCATCTTGCTGATGGTAGACGGTAGCTGTTTGAGAAGAAGCTAGTGGTAGCAATGAATCTTGAGCACGATCACGGCTCAGGAAAGGGTATCGATGGCGCTGAAACATTTTTCCCTTCCTCGAATGAGTTGGGAAATCATTGTGAGGAGACCTCGGAGGCTGCTTGTGAAAAGGATCTTTCTCTGATATGAGCTTGGAGACGAAGCCTGGGTTGATCTTTTCACCTCGGATGTATGACTTGGCTAGAGCAATCAACTGTTGGTATGTTCTTGGTGCACGAACATTGGCTTCAAACTTGAGAGGCCCTTCACGGAGACCGTGGATAAGAGCCGCTTGGTACATTTCTTGGCTAACAATCTCGATGTCCAAAATTTCTCTTTGGAAACGATCAACAAACAGAGACCAAGTTTCATTGCTGCGCTGCTTGATCTCAAAGAGGGCTTCAGGACCGCCCTTTCTCTTGGTTGAGGTAGATAATCTGAGCAAGAACTCCCTTCGTAGATCAGCAAAGGAAGTGATGGAGTGAGGGCGAAGACCATAGAACCAGTCCCTCACTTGCCCATCAAACGTTATCACAAGGAGTTTGACTTAGTTGCATCTGAAAGAGTTTTAAGAGCAACGGCTGATTCGAAGGCTTGAAGATGCTTCACTGGATCAGTCTCTCCGGTGTATATTGGTAACCGAGGTTCTCTGAAATTTTTCGGAGTTGGTTCTTGACGAACACTCTCTGCAAATGGCGAAGGCTCTTCCTGCTATCCTTCAGCATAAGGATAAAAAGGAGCGTAAGCTGCAGCTGCAAAAGGAGCAGCAGGGTAAAAGGGAAAAGTTGCTGCAGGAGGAGCAAATGCAGGAGCTGCATGGTAAGCGTGACTTCCCTGAAATTTGAGAAATCTAGCAGGGCTTCCCCGGGCTGCTTCCCGGAAGAAGTTTTGGCGAGCAGCAAACTCTTCATCTTGAGGTCGCAGAGGTGCTGTAGTACCTTGCGGGAAGGTTGTTGTGTAAGGAGGATTGACCAGAGGGCAAGCTGGAGGACAAGCTTGCTAGTGCTCCAAAGTTGGTGTTGGATTGATCGGAGCAGCTGGAGCAGCTGGAGCTATTGCTGGTTGAGAGTCTAGTCGCTGCGTGATCATAGCGAGCATTTGGTTGATTGCTTGGAACTGCTGAGCATTCTCACGGCGTGATTGTTCAAAGGCCTCCCAGAGAGGATCATCTCTAGGACTTGGAGCAAAGTTCTCGGCTGGTTGACGATCTGCCATGGCACTATCGTTGTTCACCGTCTGTTCGGATCTGAAAGTCGCTTGTTAACTGTTGATGCATGAATGTGGCACCGGGCAGCTAACACGGAGGGAGTGTGTTCTGTCTCACAAGCTGAGAGAGGAAGAGGAGAGAAGGCTGCGGGGGAAGAAGAAAGATGGAAGCTTCTGAGTGCTCGAGAGTGGAGCAAGCGCTTGTGGAGGAGTTGCGGGGATAGAGGAGAGGGTGCTGAGAGCAGCTGGGAAGGCTGATGAGCAAAGGAGGTTGATCAGGAGCTGTCGAGCAGACGGGTACTTGGACGGTTGTGCTTGCAAGTTGATGCCGAAAGGAAGCTGAGCTGAGCTGAGAAAAAGAGAGGGGAGCCTCTAGCAGCGGCAACAGCATATTTCGCCCGCCGCGACTTAAATGCCACTCTTGCGACGGGCTTTCCTTTGATTAATAGAGAGAGTTACAACTTGCTAATACACCCTTTCAAGTAAGAAGTAAAGGGTACAAGAAGGAAGCTGGCGTCTAAGGAAGAAGTGCCAGAAGAGGCCGTGCGGACTAAAGAGCATAGCAGGCAGGCCGCACGGTTAAGAAAATCGAGAGACCGCCCGGACTGCAAAACCAGAGGCCGGCAGGCCGCGCGACTAAAGGCGCAGAGGGGGTGCGGACTGAGAAACAGAGTCCGCAGGAGGAGGGCTGGCTGGCTGACTTCGAGCCTAAGCACCTCGGCGATGATGAGACCTCCTTATGAGAGGCATGGGGGTCTATTTATTGGCCCGAGGAGGTAACGGATTGCGGTGATGTTACCCCCGGTGAGACGGTAACTTGAGCGAGATGGAGACGGAGTCCGCCGAGCCCGCAATAGGCCGCGCAAACTGGGGCTTGGTACTGAAGCTTGTGCTGCTGTCGGCAAAATGGGAGACTTAGTGGCGGACTGAGATGCAGTTTCGCGGAGTCCGCCACTGCTGAGGTGGGACCGTCCGCCTACTGCTGGGGTGGCGGATGCTGGAGGACAAGCGGCGAACTGCAAGGAGAATCCGCTGAGTCTGTCGTTACTGAACTGAACGAGCTATAAAGGTGCGAGCAGGAGAGTGCCCGCGGAGTCCGCCGAGTCCGCAAGAGGTTATGCGGACTGGGACTGTCATCTGGAGGATCTGCTGCCTGGCGGGCTGGAAGGAATCCGCTACTGCTGACTGAGTCCGCGCCAAGGCCGCGGACTGAGGAGGAGTTGACCCTGGTGTTGTCGAGAAGCTGGCTGGCCAAGGAAATGCGGACTGCAAAGAGAGTTTGCCAAGTCCGCCGAGTCCGCTGATGCTGCAAAGCTGAGTCCACTTACGTTGGAGATGGATAGCCTGGCTGTTGCTGTTGGGGTTCAGCAGTGAAGGCGGACTGGATGTCTCGACCGCACTTCGAGTCCGCCGAGATCGCGATGAATGGGACGTTGCTGCTGGTCTTGGCGGGTAGCCAGCTGGCGTCCTGGGGCAGGTAGGTAGTTTAGTCTGTCAGAGAGAGTCCTGCGGGGACAACCTTGTGGTTAAGCTGAAAAAGGGGGGCCTGCAGAGGCGGACTGCGGAAGCAGTCCGCGGCCCCTGCCGACCAAGGTAAGGCGCGTGGCCTGGTCAGACAGATCGCTGAGACCGCGCAAGCCGCGCGGCCTGAGCGGACAGAGAATTCTGTCCGCCCTCCCTAGGGCATCACGACCTCCAGGAGGAACCCGAGGTAGGCCGCGACGAACAAGCTGGCTGCCTTGGGAAGGATCGCCGATTTCGGGGTTAATAATGATAATAAACCGAGAGTGAGTACGAGTACTCGAAAAGACCCTGAGGAATATGACACGAGATGTAGAATTCTTCTATACTATAATTGATAGGTGCACCTGCGTGAGATTAAAACCAATCTAGCTTATGCATATCTCCATAGTTTATACTAGAGTGTAGAAAGATTTCGCATCTAGCTTTTCTCGTTTGAAACGATCAATTTTTTAGCGTCGTTGCTGGGGAGACGTTTCCAATATTTTCAAAGCTTAAACTCTATTAATCTGCCAAATTTTTTTATTACTAACATATAATTATAAATTAGTTTATTGCATCATTATATCGCTTAATCTCTGTTTTGTAGTCTGTTAGTCTATAACCACGAGGAGAAATTCTGGGCTAACACAATTTCATCCTGACCCGAAACGGATTATTCACAACACTAGCCAAAGGGACTTGGGAACTGATAACACAGATAAATCAAATGGACTTTCAGAAGATGAAACAGTAAACTTAGTAGATCATCATCCAGATAATCCAGATAACATGGCAAACCAGAATGAGCAAACCATGTCTGACTTTGCTAGACCTAATCTCTAAGGTACTGGGTCAAGCATCGTTAGACCACCAATTGTCGCCAACAATTTTGAGTTGAAGCCGAGTATTATTTAGATGGTTCAACAATATATCCAATATGATAGCCTACAATATGAAGACCCCAACACACACTTAACTGGATTCTTGGAGATATGTGAGACATTCAAGATCAATGGCGTTACCAATGTTGTCATTCGATTGAAGTTATTTCCGTTCTCACTAAGGCACAAGATGAAGCAGTGGTTAAACTCATTACCCAGAGGTTTGATTACTACATGGGATATGATGGATGAGAAGTTCTTGATGAAGTATTTTCCACCGGCGAAGACTGCAAAGCTAAGGAATGACATTTCTACATATGCTCAACTGGAATCTGAATCATTGTATGACACAAGGGATCGATTCAAGGAACTATTAATGAAGTGTCCCCATCATGCATTACCTTCCTGGCTTCAGATTCAGACCTTCTACAATGGTCTCAATCTAGCCACTAAACAGATGATCGATGCGGCTATTGGGGGAACCTTGAACAATAAGACACCTGAAGCTGCTCAACATTTGATAGAAGACATGGCATTGAACAACTATCAATGGACTATCATGAGACAAAAGCCTAATAAGCATGCAGGAATGTATCAAGTGGATGTCGTCACTGCCTTAGCTATTCAAGTGGACAAGCTTCATCAGAAGATAGATAACCTATCTGGTTGTGAACCTCACGTGCATGAACATGTTGACTATATGGGTAATAATACCAGACCTCCATTCAACCAAGCAAACAACCCATATAGTTCTACATATAATCCGAGATGGAGGAACCAACCCAATTTCTCTTTGGGAGGACAAGGAAATCAAGGCAAGCAACCTGTGTTTGGACAACCACAACAACCGAAGCAAAGGAAACCGTCATTAGAAGATGTACGCACTAAGTTCATGCAAAAAACTGATGTACCTTTCCGGAATCAAGCGGGCTCTATTCGGAATTTTGAGAATCAGATAAGACAGCTCGTAAGGATGGTATCTGAAATGCAACAAGGAACACTTTCGGGTAATACCGAGACGAACCCGAAGGAGCATGCAAAAGCAATCCAATTGAGGAGTGGAAAGGAATTACAAGACCAAAGGATTACAAAGGAAGCACCCCAAGAGGTGTCTAGTGGCGAAGGACAAAACGAGATGAACTCAAAACCAAAGGAAGGTATATGAAAGGCAACGAGGAACACATCTGGGTAATACCGAGACAAACCCGAAGGAGCATGCAAAAACAATCCAATTAATGAGTGGAAAGGAATTACAAGACCAAAGGCTTACAAAGGAGGCACCCTAAGAGGAGTCTAGTGGTGAAGGACAAAACGAGATGAACTCAAAACCAAAGGAGTATCAACCAGCAATACCATATCATGCGAAGCTGAACAAGGAGCGTATGGATGCGCAATATGGTAAATTATTATCTATGTTTAAACAATTACTTGTTAATTTACCTTTTTTTGAAGTCATTAAAATGCCAAAGTATGCTAAATTTCTAAAGGACTTAATTTCAAATAAAAAAATAGAAGAATTATCTTTGGTAACACTTTGTGAAGAATGTTCTGCTATTTTACAAACAAATTCCCACAAAAACTTAGGGATCCCGTTTCATTTTCAATTTCATGTTTAATCAGTGATTAACAAGTGAATAAAGCTTTAGCGGATTTAGGAGCTAGTATAGACTTATTGCCTTATAAACTATATTTGAAACTAGGTCTAGGAGAACTTAGCCCTACTAGAATAAGTATTCAATTAGCAGATCGTTCGGTTATGTATCCTAGAGGTATAGTAGATGATGTATTGGTTAAGGTAGATAAGTTTATATTTCCCGCCGATTTGGTTATTTTGGATATGGACGAAAATGTAGAAGTTCCACTCATACTAGGTCGTCCGTTCTTAGCCACTTCTAGAGCTCTTATTGACGTTTTTGATGGTAAATTAGTTTTGCGAGTAGGGGAAGATGAAGTTACTTTTCAAATCGGCAATATAATAAAGCAATCTTTGGATAATGATGATCGTTGTTACTTTTGCCATGATGTTGACAATATTATGATTTCTAAGAATTCTGAATTATATTATAGGAATCCTTTAGAGATTTGCATCACTAATAGTTATCTATAAGAAGACAAAAATCAAGATATTGTCGAACATTTATATTATCTAAATAACTCCGTTTCGGTGAATAGGAAGATGAAGTATAGTTTGATTACACAAGAAGATCTTGAAGTTCCTAAGAATAATACTAAGGATCCACCGATAGTAGAACTTAAAAAATTACCAGATCACCTTGAATATGCATTCTTATGATCTGATTCTTCTTACCCAGTTACTATATCTTCTTATCCTACTGAAATTGAAAAACAAAAGTTAATAACTGTGCTAAGGAAGTATAAAGGTGCTATAGCATGGAAAATAACTGATATAAAGGTATCAACCCTAATTTTTGACCCACAAGATCATTTTGGAAGAAAACTATATACCTTTTATTCAACCGCAATGTAGGCTAAATCCAGATATTAAAGAAGTAGCGAAAGCTGAGATTGTTAATTTGTTAGATGCTGGAATGATATATCCTATTTCGGAAAGTTCATGGGTTAGTCCTCTACAAGTCGTTCCTAAGAAGGGTGGTTTAACGGTAGTAGCAAATGATAGGAATTAATTGATTCCAACGCGAACAGTAATAGGTTGGCATGTCTGTATTGATTATCGGAAGTTAAATGATGCTACTAGGAAAGACCATTTCCCTTTGCCATTCATTGATCAAATAGTAGAACGATTATCAGGTCATTCTTATTATTGTTTTCTAGATGGACTTTCTGGATATTTCCAAATCCCTATAGCGCCAGAAGACCAGGAGAAGACAACATTCACTTGCCCATTTGGTACCTTTGCCTATAGAAGTATGCCATTTGGTTTATGTAATGCACCCACCACTTTTCAAAGGTGCATGTTAGCTATAATTAATGAGTATGTTGAGGATACTATGGAAGTGTTTATTGATGATTTCTCTGTGTTTGGTAATTCTTTTGATTTATGTATGAAGAATTTAGAAAATGTTCTGAGGAGGTGTGATGAAACAAATCTACTACTTAGTTGTGAGAAGTGCAATTTTATGGTGCAAGAAGGGCTAGTTCTTGGCCATAAGATCTCAAGCCAAGGAATTCAAGTAGATAGAGCGAAGATTGAAACCATAGAAACGTTGACACCACCAACCTTCGTTAAGGCAGTGAGAAGACTTTTAGTTCACGCCGGATTTTATCGCCGATTCATTAAAGACTTCTCTAAAATATCTAAACCACTTACTAGGCTTTTAGAAAAGGACACAACTTTTATTTTTGATCAAGAGTGTCTGCATGCCTTCGAGTTCTTGAAAGAAAGATTAATTAATTCTACTATTATGATCGCACCTAATTCTGCTCAACCTTTCGAGATCACGTGTGACGCTGGAAGTTTTGCTGTAGGAGCTGTTTTAGGACAACAGCGAAACAAACACTTTCACCCTATATATTATGCTAGCAAAACACTTAATAATCCACATGAGAACTATACAACTACGAAAGAAGAACTCTTATCAGTGGTATTTGCCTTCAATAAATTTAGATCCTATTTAACATTGTCTAAGGTGGTAGTATACACAGATCACTCTTCCCTAAGATATATACTTGTCAAAGCGGCAGCAAAGCCTCGTTTAATCGGTTGGGTTCTTTTATTGCAAGAATTTGATTTGGAAATTAGGGATAAACAAGGAGCAGAAAACTTAGCGGCAGATCATCTGTCAAGTATAAAAAATCCACTTCGAACAATGTTAGATGAGTATGAGATTAGTGATACATTTCCAGAGGAATCACTATTTGCATTATCTGCAGATATAAATACTGATTATCCGTGGTTTGCCGACTCTGCAAATTATATTGTGTCAAAGGACCTTAGAAAAAGATTTTTCATATCAGCAGAAAAAGATATTTTCCTCTGACTTGAAATACTACATTTGGGAGGACCCCTATCTTTTTCGGATTTGTGAAAATTTCATTATACATAGGTGTGTATCAGCGGAGGAGGGCTGAAAAATCTTGGAGTAGTGTCATTCAGGCCCTACAGTTGGTCACTTTGGAGCAAACTGCTCAGCCAAAAAGGTTCTTGATTCTGGTTTTTATTGACCCCTTCTATTCAGGGATGCACAAAGGTATGTACTTTCATGTGATTCTTGTCAAAAATTAGGTAACATCTCTAAATTACATGAAATGCCACAGAAATTTATCCTTGAATGTGAAGTGTTTCATATGTGGGGGATTGACTTTATGGGACCGTTTCCACTTTCTTATGGGAACAAATATATTTTGGTAGTTGTAGATTATATATCAAAGTGGGTAGAGGTGCAATCTTTTCCTACTAATGATTGTAGAGAAGTTATTCAATTTCTGAAATCCTTATTCGCACGATTTGGCACACCACGTGCGCTTATCAGCGATAGGGGTACACATTTTTGTAATCTACAGTTAGATAAAGTCATACTAAAATACGGGGTCACAAATAGGATAGCCACTCCTTATCATCCACAAACTAGTGGTCAGGTTGAAGTTTCAAATAGAGAGCTTAAGAGAATCATAGAAAAATCTGTAGAAGGGAATAGGAAATAATGGTCCAAGAAACTAAACGATTGTTTGTGGGCATATAGGAATGCCTATAAAACACCCATATGGACCACTCCCTTTTGACTAGTCTTTGGTAAATCATGTCACCTGCCTATAGAATTATAACATAAATCGTATTGGGCAATATGCTCTCTGAATTTTGACACCAATTCTATAGGAGAGAAAAGAAAACTTCAACTTAATGACTTAGATGAGTGGAGAACCATGGCTTATGAGAATTCTCGGATATATAAGGAGAAGACTAAATTGTTCCATGACCGTCACATTCAAAAACCGAAGACATTCCAAAGAGGTGACCAAGTCCTCCTTTACAATTCCCATCTTAGATTATTCCGAGGGAAGTTAAGGTCTAAGTGATCCCGGCCTTTCCAAGTCAAAGCGGTTTTCCCAATGGCACCATTGAGCTAACCCACCATGAGAAGGGAGATTTTAAAGTCAACGGGCACCGGTTAAAACATTATTATGGAGAGTTTCCAAATGATTTTACTCGCCATGAATCATGCCTCCGTCTAGACGTAGATTAATTGAAATTCAGTAGATTTTCTATGTTTTCATTATCATTAGTAAAACTTTAGTTAAATTTTCATATAAAAATAAAATTAAAATCACTTAGAAAGTAATTCGAATTCAGAGGAGCACACGGGTTTGCATTCGCCCGTGTTCCAAACCGCGTTCATGGAAATTATTTTTCTAGAGCACCACATGGGTGGACACCCACCCTTGACTGTGACCGTGTCGCTCTTTACTTCCCTCATATTCATCCAGAGCACTGCACGGGTGGACACCCAGCTGTGTGTAGGAAGCCGGGTTGATGCAATGTTGTTGCCCGAGCAGGACAAGGGTGGACACCCACCCATGTTCTTAGCCATGTCGGAGTTTGACGAAAGTATGTCGTGAATGAGTTCGACGAAAGCAAGTGATTTTGATGAAAGCATGTGAGTTCAATGATGCCGCACATGTGTAGCTACCCAGCCGTGTGTAAGATCCCATTTTTTCCTTTTAAATCACATGGTCTTATTACCATAATCGCCGCTTTGTGGTGACACCATCACGCATGGGAAAGTCGTCACTACAAAACGCTGATCCTGCCGGCCATATCGATCACAGAATAGTAGCAAAAGTATGAGAGTACATGAAATTAGAACTCTAACACATGTCCACAATAATCATATATATAGTAATAATCCTCCATGAAGGGAGATTCCACAGCTATAATAATAAAAGTACTGGAAATAGGGCTCATGCCCGATACATCAAAGTCCTCACTACAAGTCACTCATCGTGGAAATAAATCTACAACAACTACTAGCGAACAGGACTCACTATCCCAACTGTCTGAACTATGGTGTTAGACTGTCCCTTCTCCAAGCGTGCCGACCTTCGGGGATGCACCTCCATGCTGGGTTGCACGATCCCCTAAAATGATTTGGTCCGAAAATTGTTAGTCTAAAACAATAAGTCATATCATCCCCTACCTCTCCCCCCATGGCTCCTAGGCACCGGGAGGGGAGAAGGAAAGGAAAGGTAATGAAGGTGGAGAAGAAACAAGGCAGGTGATGATGGAACTATTCTAGCAGTTATTTATATTATATCTGTAACATCCCTCAAACAAGTAGACCCCTAGGAGTGGTTTTGTCATGACTAGGTCATGACAAAACCCTAGGAAGCCCAAGGAGGCCAAGTAGACCTAGGGATATAGATGAGACCACTATGGTATGTAAATAGTAGATTTATGAACCCTAGTTAAGGTGATCATGGGGCTTCACCAAGACTTTAAGACCCCACCATGGCCTCACCTATCCATTGTAAAGTTCATCTGAACCTTAAGGGTCCATTGGAGATGACTCAGGGTGGCAAAGTTGACCTAGGACCACTCTAGGCCTAAATTGGGCAAGGTGACCTAATTAAGGGCAGTGTGCCCTAATTAAGCCCAACTAACCCTACCCTGGTCCTCCTAGACCTATAATGGGGTCAAGGGGTCACTAAGGATCCTTGGAGGACAGTCAAGGTTGTTAAGTTGACCAAAGTCAACCCTAACCTTAATTTGGGCAAAGTACCCTTCTTAAGGGCAGGTGGTCTCCAAAGTGCCAAGTCAACCATACCCATCCCTACCTAGACCCTAGGGAAGCCCAATAGGTCATCCAAGACCCAATGATGGTAACAGAAAAGGTCAATTTGACCTTGGTCAACCCTAGTCAAGATTAAGTGAAACCTAGCTCAAATGGGCTAACCCAAGCTCAAGCCCTCCTTCCTTTTTGGGCTAGCCTTAATATCATGAAATTATGAATGAGTGGGCTGCAAATAGCTCTCCTGATTGACCAAGTCAACTTGGTGACTAGGAGAGAGGGTGAGCTCCATTTCCATGTTAATGGAGGAGAGAGAAATGATGAAAGAGGGGGGAAGGAAGGGGCTCGGCCAAGGGGAGGCCCAAGGCCACCCATAATGGTTGAATTCAACTCCCCTAGGGAAGGGGAGAAGTTTCCAGTCGTTTCCCTAGCCACCAAGGGTCTTGTTCAGCCCCCTCCACCATGGCTGAGCCTAGCCATTAATGGCATTAATTGTCATTGAAGATCCAACCCCTGCTCTCCCCATCTGAGGCTTTAAACACCATCAGTGGGTCGAGAGGAGGCTTTCCCAATCCTTACCTAAAGAAATCGAGCCCCCCTCCCCCCACCCCCACTGTCTAGTTGCAGAAACCGAGTGGCGCCACCATCAGAAATGGCTTTCCGGCGATCTTCTCGACTTCAGGCCGCCGACAAGGTCCTCCTCCTCTCCTTGTCTCATGGATAGATGATAACAACGTTAAGGTTCAAGGTTCGGGCTCAATTGAGCCCGAACCAATTCCTGGTTTTCATGGTTTCGGGCCGGAAAATTTCTTGGTAGAACTGCCGGAATCCGCCTCTCCGGCGGCTGTGCCACTGGCTGGCGACAGCCACCACCTCAACGGAGTTGGTGGTGGCGGTGGCTGGCCGGGGAAGTGGCCGGATCGTCGGCATCAGCGTTTGGAAGGAGCTCCAGGCGGGATGAATCCAGACCATCGGCTAGAGCTTGAAGACGATAGGATGCCGTCCAGTGGCGCGCCAAGATTCGTGCAGGGGAGATATTAAACTATAGGAAATAATTTCTGTTATTTAAATTATGTCACACATTTAGTATTTAATGTTTTAAATTTTTAAAAAATACTTGCTATTTCATAGCATGGGGTCAACAAGAAAATTGTAGCCTGGAGAGTCTAGTGTACAGCAAAAAGTATTTGAACCAATTTGGGTGTCTGGTTTGATCAGGGCACTCATTTTGGTGGGGCCTATACCTAGGGCTATCCTGAAATTAAAAAGGGTTCCCACACTTCATCCCTTGTCCAAATGACCTGAAATTTGGGCAGAGTGCCATCCTTAGCTATAACTAGGGCCTGCCCAAAAATGGGAATTTTTGGAGATACTTTGGCTATAGTTTTAGTTTTTATTTAATAACACTAGGGTAATTTAATTAAGTTGTCTAATTACCTCCAAACCCTCGCAAATTGTGGTGAGTGGTCCATGGCCTCATGATATGTCTCTGTATAAATTTTCACCTCATTTGGATGTGTTTTAGATAGGGAATGAACTAACCCTAATTTATACCTTAATGAGGGATTCTTAAGTGAAAAGTTCACCTTGAGGTTGAGTGGTCAAATCACCTCAACAGAGGCTGATATTTTGACCACTGACTTGAAATGACCTTTAACACCCTCAAAGGGATTATGGGGTGGTCTAGGGTAGCTTTTCCCTAGGATCCAAACACAAACCCTTAGGAGGGCTTTTGAGTGTTGTAAAGGGTATGGGGTCAAATACCCTTGTGGGGTCTTGCAACTTGGTAAAACATGATGCTAGGGTATCCAAAGCCCTCTGGTATGAATTCTAGGGGATTTGGAGATGGAAGAACATCTCAAACCCCTAACCATAGTTTACGGCATATCCACCTTTTGTCTAGAATAAGCCACCAAAACTTACTAAAAAGGTGTGAAACTTAGGTAGCATGGATTTTAAGTTAGTTAGGACCTTTGGTGAATTTATTGGAATTTTAGGAGTAATATTACTAGCATCCCCTTTGTTATACATGATGTGGCCCTAAATGATATTTTATTTAATATGATCACACTATTCCTTTTTTATTCATGAACCTTGGGCAGCAGATGTTTTAAGTTCAAGTGGTTGTTCCTGAATTTTGTTATACATTTTAGTTGATAAACTTTAGTATTTCCTTCACAAGTTTTTAAAAGGTCAATTATTATCAATAAATTATTTGGAGCTATTTACTTGTTGCAAAATTGTGAAATTAGGGCTCTGATAATTTTTAGGTCGATATCCACTTGGAGAAATTAATTCATGATTTTTAGATGATTATTTGCAATATATACTTTACAAATCTATAATTTTGGGTATTTGATGTTTATTTTATTCAGAGCATATTTCTTGCTGGAAAATTGGGAGACACTGGATTTTAAGTTTAACAATCATTTTGAATTTATCAGAAATTTTGTAGAGCATTTTCTTGAATTAAATGGGTACTTCATGTTCAAACTTGGATTTTTGGTTTACTAGAACAAATAAATAAATTATCTGATAATTTAGGAAAATTATGAATTTCTGGGTTTAGGTTAAAAATGTCATTATAGGCCTCCAATAATTATTGTAGGGGTACTGGATGATTATTTTATGTACCTCACTTTATACACTTCATATAGCTTAGGTTGGTCTGCATTTAGTAAAATCGCAGAAATTGTGTTGGACTAAGTGTTGATGCACGAAATGCGCCCTCACTATCGATGCACGAAAGCGGATAGGGGGTCGAGCACCACCAGCTAACGGTTCGAGCACGGGGGAAGGAAGGAAAGGGAAAGAGGCAGACTGCAAGCCGTTATCTACTAAGTGGACGAGAGAAAAAAGAACAGTCGAGCCCTGAACCACGGCAACACCTGACTTCGCCCATCGCGGCCTGAATGCTTCTCTTGGGACGGGCTCTCCTTTGATTAAAAGTGAGAGTTACAACTTGCTAATACACCTTTACAAGAAAGCAATAAAGGGTACAAGGGGGAAGTTGGCGGCTAAGGAAGAAGAATGCCAGAGGAGGCCGCGCGGACTGAAGAGCGAGGTCGGCAGGCTGCGTAGTTAAGGTCACCGGGAGACCGCGCGGACTGCAAAACCAGAGGCCGGCAGGACGCACTACTCAAGGTGCAGAGGGGGATGCGGACTGAGAAACGGAGTACGCAGGAGCTGGGTTGGCTGGCTGACTTCGGCCGTGAGTACCTTGGCGATGACAAGAGCTCTAGAGCGCTGGCAGACCTCCCAAAATGAGATGCTTGGGGGGGCTATTTATAGGCCCGAGGAGGTAACGGCTTGCGGTGACGTTACCCCCGGTGAGACGGTAACTTGAGCGATATGGAGACGGAGTCCTTCGAGTCCGCAACAGGCCGCGCGGACTGGGACTTGGTACTGAAGCCGGAGCTGCTGTCGGCAAAATAGGAGACTTAGTGGCGGACTGCGATCCGGGTTCGCGGAGTCCGTCACTGCTGAGCTGAGACTGTCCGCCTGCTGCTGGGGTGGCGGATGCTGGAAGCTATGTGGCAGACTGCGAGGAGAATCCCCGGAGTCCTCCACTGCTGAACTGAGCGAGCTGTAAGGGGTCCGAGCAGGAGAGTGCCTGTGGAGTCTGGCGAGTACGCACGAGATTATGCGGACTGGGACTGCTTTCTGGAGAGTCTGCTGCCTGGTGGGCTGGAAAGAGTCCACCACTACTGACCGAGTCCGCACCAAGACTGCGGACTGAGGGAGGAGTCTGCTACCACTAGCTAAGCCTGTCAAAGGCCCGCGGACTGAGGAGGAAGCTGGTACTGCTGCCGAGAAGCTGGTGCTGGCAAAGGGAAGGGTGGACTGCATAGAGAGTCCGCCAAGCCTGCCGAGTCCGCGGCTGTTGCAAAGCTGAGTCCGCCTACGTTGGAGATGGATAGCCTGGTTGTTGAGGCTGTTGGGATTCACCAATGAAGGCGGACTGGAAGTCTCGACCGCACTGTGAGTTTGCCCAGCTCGCGAGGAACTTGGACTGCTGCTGGTCTTGGCGGGTAGCCGGAGTTGCAATCCGCGCTCTGCAGGCGGACTGGAGGAGTTGGCTGCCCATGCGACTGGTGGCAAGGAATGAGCAACCTGTTGCCGGCTTGGGAGGATAGGCAGTTGAGCCCGGCACAGAGAGACCTGCGGATACAACCTCGCGGTTAAGCTGAAAAAGGGGGCGGCCTGCAGAAGAGGACTGCGGAAGCAGTCCGCAGACCCTGCCGACTAAGGGAAGGCACGCGGCCTGGGGGTCAGTCCGCTGAGACCGCGCAGGCCGCGCAGCCTGAGCGGACAGAGAGTTCTGTCCGCCCAACCTAGGGCATCACGGCCTCTAGGAGGAACCCAGGGCAGGCCGCGATGAGCGAGCTGGCTCCCTTGTGAAGGATCGCTGATTTCGGGGTTAACATAATCCCCGCACTTTTTTAAGTTCCGAATAGAACTTCGAAAAAGTTGGAGACCCACGAAAATCGTGATCCACCCCAACGGAAAGAGAATGGGGCAAGCAGAGATAGAACCTGAAGCCTCTCCTTAGGAGTTTGAAGCTGCCTGTCTATTTTCCTGCAAAAGGATAGTTAGGGTAGGCATGTATGGGTGGTACATCGAGTGTGTACCTGAGTTTGCTTTTGCAAAATGAAGAAGATGTGTCTTCCACTAAGTTCTGCAAAAATGAAAGTGAGAGGAAAACACAGAAGCATAGTAACTTGCAAGTACCTGAGAGAAGGCTTGCAAGTGTTTGCTAATCTCTGCAAGGAGAAGAGTTAGAAGCAAATATATATATGAAAGGAGCTTGCAAGTACCTGTGGAGAAGGCTTGCAAGTGTTTGCTAATCTCTGCAAGGAGAAGAGTTAGAAGCAAACATATATATGAAAGGAGCTTGTAAGTTCCTGTGGAGAAGGCTTGCAAGTGTTTGCTAATCTCTGCAAGGAGAAGAGTTAGAAGCAAACATATATATGAAAGGAGCTTGCAAGTACCTGTGGAGAAGGCTTAATCTCTGCAAGGAGAAGAGTTAGAAACAAACATATATATGAAAGGATCTTGCAAGTACCTGTGGAGAAGGCTTGCAAGTGTTTGTTAATCTCTACAAGGAGAAGAGTTAGAAGCAAACATATATACGAAAGGAGCTTGCAAGTACCTGTGGAGAAGGCTTGCAAGTGTTTGCTAATCTCTGCAAGGAGAAGAGTTAGAAGCAAACATATATATGAAAGGAGCTTACAAGTACCTGTGGAGACGGCTTGCAAGTGTTTGCTAATCTCTGCGAGGAGAAGAGTTAGAAGCAAACATATATTTGAAAGGAGCTTTCAAGTCCCTGTGGAGAAGGCTTGCAAGTGTTTGCTAATCTCTGCAAGGAGAAGAGTTAGAAGCAAACATATATATGAAAGGAGCTTGCAAGTACCTGTGGAGAAGGTTTGCAAGTGTTTGCTAATCTCAGCAAGGAGAAGAGTTAGAAGCAAACATATATATGAAAGGGCCTTGCAAGTACCTGTGGAGAAGGCTTGCAAGTGTTTGCTAATCTCTGCAAGGAGAAGAGTTAGAAGCAAATATATATATGAAAGGAGCTTGCAAGTACCTGTGGAGAAGGCTTGCAAGTGTTTGCTAATCTCTGCAAGGAGAAGAGTTAGAAGCAAACATTTATATGAAAGGAGCTTGCAAGTACCTATGGAGAAGGCGTGCAAGTGTTTGCTAATCTCGGCAAGGAGAAGAGTTAGAAGCAAACATATATATGAAAGGAGCTTGCAAGTACCTGTGGAGAAGGCTTGCAAGTGTTTGCTAATCTCTGCAAGGAGAAGAGTTAGAAGCAAACATATATATGAAAGGAGCTTGCAAGTATCTGTGGAGAAGGCTTGCAAGTGTTTGCTAATCTCTGCAAGGAGAAGAGTTAGAAACAAACATATATACGAAAGGAGCTTGCAAATACCTGTGGAGAAGGCTTGCAAGTGTTTGCTAATCTCTACAAGGAGAAGAGTTAGAAGCAAACATATATATGAAAGGAGCTTGCAAGTACCTGTGGAGAATGCTTGCAAGTGTTTGCTAATCTCTGCAAGGAGAAGAGTTAGAAGCAAACATATATATATGAAAGGAGCTTGCAAGTACCTGAGAGAAGGCTGGCAAGTACAATTAAATGATGGTCACCTATACTGCTCAACTCAAACTTCCCTTGCATAAGTTTAGCAAACTTCCTACAAAGGTTGTCATCAGTAGATCCAAAGATTATATCATCAACATAAATCTAGACTAGGATGATCTTGCACTTAGATTCCCTTAGGAATAGGGTCTTGTCTATCTTTTCCCTTGAGAATTTGTTCTCAATGATGAATCTAGACAATGTCTCATACCATGCTCTAGGGGCCTGCTTCAACCCATATAAAGCTTTCCTAAGTCTATAAACTGTACAACACCATGTTCGCAGAGTGGGCTAGCTAAGCGGGCGAGCGAGCCAGGACAGTCGGCCCGCATCAATGTTGTAGGTGGGCGAGCCCATGGGATGGTCAGCTCGTTCTCGCCAACCGGGGCGAGCGAGCCATGCGTGCCAGCTCGACCATCCTGCGCCCGTCTAACTAACCTTCGTCGGCCCGCCAACCAGGGCAGGCAAACCGTAGAAGCCCAGCTCCCACTCGCCTAATGAGAGAGGCGAGCTTCAAGGGACAGGTCGCATCCACCTAGTTGGGTGGCGACCTGATCCTGTTTTGCACCCGTTTGGTAGAGCTCACTCTATCGACTCCTTCAGTTCCTTGGCATTGATTGGATCTCGCTCTATCGATGCCTTCAGTTCCTTAGCTTTGAGTGGAACTCGCTGTCTCGACACCTTCAGTTCATTGGCAGTGAGTGGATCTCGCTCTGTCGATGCCTTTAATTCCTTGGCATTGAGTGAGGCGAGTTTTTTTGATGCCTTCAGTTCCTTGGCATTGAGTGAGGCGGGTGTTGTCGGCACACTCTGATCTTGGCTCAAAAGGGCAAGCGAGATCCTTCGAGAACAACATTCTCCCATACTGGGGTGTCGCGGAGGCAAGTGCCTGGTTTACCCAACACTCGCCCCAATAGGCGAGTGGCGCCTTCATGAGCCACTTGCCCAGTAGGGTCTAGAGAAAAAATTACCTGGATGCCCTTGTATGGCTGCAAATAGCCCTCCAGAACAGCGGAGCCTCGCTATTTGCAGGCCAGACTTTAAAAACTATAAATAGACCCAAGGGGGTACCTCAAAAAGGAGGCTTTTTAGTTCTATTACTTTCTTGTCTTATAGTGCTTTCTGAGGTCCCCTTAGCTCAGCACATGGATAAGAATGAGAATCACTATAAGATCTTTTGGGTGTGTGGTGGGACCTCCGTAATGGAGCCTTGAGTCAGTTTCAAGTTCTAAGTCTTCGGTCAGCCAAGCTTGCTAGGCAAAGTAAGTGTGCAGTCACCCCTTACCCAAGGTTTTTAACTCCACATTAGCCGAATTTTGGTCACAACATTTTGGTGCGGTGAGTTTGGAGAGTGATCAGCACCGAAAACCTTAGCGAGCTTAATGACTGAAGGCGAAGGCAACGTTCTGACCAAGCGGACTCGCCACCTCCTCCCCCTCTCTCCACTCTCGACATGTTTGAGGATTTCTGGCAAGAAATGCGGAACCTCATAACATTTGCACTCGCTGCTCACGATGAGTGCTCGACACCGCCAATCCTTGTGGTTGAAACCCCAACACTGGACGGTAGTGCCCCCGCTAGGCGGCCTGCGAAGGAGGCGGCGGTGAAAGGTAGTGGGTGAGATCTCCCAGGGCGAGCCTCGTTCTCCGGCTCGGCAAGTGCAGGCCGACTCAGTGAGGTAGAGGCGCGAGACTGCCAGACTCACCCGATGATTGGAGGGAGTCCTTTCAGCGAGTTGGTCTTGTCTGCCCCAGTTCCAGGGGGGTTCTGCGAGCTATAAATGTCTTACTACACCATCATAGATTATCCCATGCAACATGTCCAATGGTTTGAAGATACAATCTCGCCTAGGCAGATGACCGACCCCTTTAAATGTCTTCTCTTCATGTCACTCTCAAGGGAAGAGCGAATAGCTGGTTCACCAACTGCCCTCCGACTCAATCCATTATTTTGAGGAAATGCATTAAAGTTTCCTGTCAAGGTTCTAAACGTCCAAGAAGAGGAGAGAGAAGGAATCGCTTAGGCTAGAGAAGAGGAGGCGGGGGGGAGAGTTTCCTTGCCCTGGCCTCCACCCGGAAGATGGTCATGTAATCACCACCGGCCCAGAACTCTTAAAGGTGAGGAGCGCAAGATGCTCCCCACGACAGCAGGAGCATGAGTAGGTTAAGAATGCTTCATCTAGAGTGGGAGGAGAAGAAGTGAACAATCAGGAATTTTGAGCAAGCATTGTCTCGGTAAGCCCTTCTTTCGTTTTGAATTTTGTCCCTGCCAAGTTATGGCAGGGCGCCCCCTTTTGAAGAATCCTCATCTACATAAATGAGATGTAAGATTGTGATATATTTTAGTAAGCCCATAGATGGTTCCACTGACCGGGCTCTCACTAGTCGGCAGGGCAGGTAGACCTCTTGGAGGAGTCTTTGATAGGCTGACACCGAGAAGATCTCACTGACAGGCATCCAATAGCTGGCAGGGCTGGAAGACACTTGGTGAGGTTTGCCAAGTAAGCCCCGAGATGGTTCTACTGACCGGGCTCTCACTAACCAGCAGGGCAGGTAGACCTCTTGGAGTAGGCTTTGACATGCTAACCCCGAGAAGATCCCGCTGTCCAGACTCCGACTAGCTTGTAGGGCTGGAACTCACTCGGTGAGGTTTGTCAAGTAATCCCATAGATGGTTCCGCTGACCGTGCTCTCACTAGCCGGCAGGGCAGGTAGACCATTTGGAGGAGGCTTTCACATGCTGACCGGGCTCTCACTAACAAACAGGGCAGCTAGACCTTTTGGACGAGACTTTGACATGTTGACCCCATGAAGATCCTGCTGACCAGGTTCCTACTAGCTGGCAGAGCTAGAAGTCAATCGGTGAGGTTTGTCAATTAAACCTCGAGATGGTTTCACTAACCAGCCACTCACTAACAGGCAAGGTGGGTAGACCTCTTGGAGGAGGCTTTAACATGCTTACCCCGAGAAGATCCCGCTGACCAGGCTCCCACTAGCTGGAAGGGCTAGAGGTCTCTCAGTGAGGTTTTGCTATGTAAGCCGCGAGATGGCTCCGCTTACCGGGCTCTCACTAGCAGGCAGTGCAGGTAGACCTCTTTGTGTAGGCTTCGATAAGTCCAATAGAAGCTCAACACTCACCGTCACGCTCTCATCTAGCAGATCGGGCGGGTGGTAGCACCCAGTGGTCGGCCAAAGTGAAGGTTTGGTTGATACTCATCTCACACCGTTAGGCTCATATCAGCTGGTAGGGGAAAGAGGGGAGGTGGAAATTCTCAACAGGTCGCTAGAAAAAGTGTTGAAATAGGACAATATTGTCGATGGATTGGGATCGCAGGTGAGCTGAATCTCACACCTCAGGCGTCCACCCAACACGCATCCAACCCGGAACCCGCAAGACGACCAAGTTTCCGAGCACTCATTACTTCGAAGTGCTCCCTCTCAGGTCGTGTCGTGACCACATGAGGCTTGACTCGCGTGAAGCCGAATGCCATGAATGCGAGTTGAGACGAGCCAGTTCCTAGATCTCACAGCCTGCATAGGAGAAGCTCTCTGGATTGGGGGCGGATCTCCACTTGCAGGTCGGCTACCTAAAGTCCCAACATTTTCTAAGCTGTCCTTAAGGGATGTACGGTCTCACAAGCGAGACGCGAGTACAAAAGCGGCGAGTGGGATGGTCGAGCTGGGTTGTATGTATGCAAAGAAACAAAGGGATAATCATTTCAGAAAAGAATATACTATTAATCACAAAGGATTACAAGGATGGGGCTCAGCCCGAGTTTACATTACATCAGTAATAAAAGTACATATTACAAATCGAAAGAGAAGTACGGTGCGGGGGTTCAATGAGGCGAGCTCTCGGGCGGCGAGCACTCATAAAGGGGTTGGAAGGACTCGTTGACTGGCTTTGATACCGGAAGGAATAGATGTGGTACCCCATCGCTCGCCGAGAGCCCCACGCCTTCGCTCGTCACAAGGTCGGCCCGCTGCATGGTCTGGAGCGTGAAATTCGAGGCTTTGGCGTCATTCTTCACCATCATCTCCTCCAGCTCATACTCGAAGTAGTGGGCGAGCTGGCAGCTGATGCTGGAGGGCGATGGAGGAGTTGTGGCATCCAGTTGTCACACTCGTGCCCGTAGCGCCTCGATCTCCCTCTCGAGGATGGCTATTTGAAAGACAAGGCGCTTGGCCGTCACCGCGTCTTGTGATAAAAGGTGAAATGTCGTTAAAGGCAATTCTGAAATAATGATCGTGTTTCAAGTCTTGGAACTTACCACCCCCCAGGTATCTGGCGAGGATGGAGACAGTTGCATCCGACCGCTTCTTCTGATGCTCCACCTCCTCCAGCGCGAGGCGGTGGCCTTCTTGCTTATAGTCAGCGAGCTTTTGGAGCGAGGCAGAATTCAGTACCATCTGCGTGCACCGGCGGCCCACCATGTGAGCCAGATTGAGGCCATGGAGCTAGGCTCGTGCGCTCTCAAGCACAAGAACTCATGTGGCCTCCTCATCGAAGATCGCAGCATCCTCCCATGCATATAGGCTGGAAGAAAAGGTATAAGTCTCCCTGCTGATGTAGTCCTGTAACAACCAACTCAGCAGTATGGTTTAAATAGAGGCTCTATTCGCCTCTTTGTCCCACTGAAGGAGGGGCTAGCCTAGCTCGTCTTGATGCTGCTCTCCATTGCCGAAGTTGTGGTGCCCCCTCGGCACCGGCACATATTCCCGTGGCTTGGAGGTGTCGGACACCTCGCTGGCCCGTGTCCGCCTAAGTGACGAGTGAGCTATGCTGGCCCATGTCCGCCCAAGTGGCGAGCGAGCCGCACTGCCCCAAGTCTGCCAAAGTGGCGAGCAAGCCCTTCCGGCTTGCATCCGCCAAAGAGGCAAGCGAGCTGAGTCGGCTCAAGACCTCCTAAGGACCGAGTAGGCGAGCAAGATAGCTTGCCAACAATTGCCTAAGCAAAGCTAAACAGTTATAAGCCACATGCACAGAAATAATATACAAACATAAGCCTGTTAGCGGGCGAGCAGTATTTAACAATAGACAAGTTTGGAACTCCGGAAAAGAAAACAATAAAGATCATAGTTGAGATGCGTGAGTCGATCCAAGAGACAGGTGCCACAAGAGCCTGCAGGTTCACGAAAAAGAAGGGGCAGGTGGTTTAGTATTGAATCCACTTCCATCTACCCGTCCTCGCACCCCGAAATGGGGCAGTAGGAGAGGATAGTAATACTCACAAAGCACCAGCAGTTACCATTGGGCCAGGTTGACCTGTTTTATGGCATGCCTGAGCCGCTCCTCTGCTCACGTAATGTGCACTCACGGAGAGGTCATTCCGTCATTGTATTCTGGGAGACTAACGCCCTCTAGTACCGTGAAGTGCTCCTCTGCCTCTGTTTTGTCTTCATCCACCCTATCGTAGACCTCTTGCAGCATCAAGGACTATTTATGGAATAGTCGAGTCACCCACCTCTTCATCTCCTCGGCAACTTGTGTGTCGCCCAGATATTCTGGGTCCGAGGAAGGGGGAGGCGAGTGTTCCCCGCTGAGGTCGACGTCAGACGACGAGATGGTGTTGAAGCCTGTAGAAATAAGGGTCAGAAAAGGCGGGAGGACAGTCCCAAGTGGGCGGGAAGTCCCTAGCCAGCCCTAGAATAGCTCTCCAAGAATCACGTAGGATTTTCCCAACCCAGGGTAGGTCGGCGATCGTGAAACCAGCGTGGAACGGTCGATGGCCCCTGGGATAGGGGCTGCAATATCAAAATCGTAAGGTGAGAATGGAAATCAGTTGGAAATCAATGGCGAGGGACCGAGAACTCACCAGTCATTAATGGAGCAGCCAGGACTGCGGGAAATGCATGCCCCACAGCTGAGGGGAAGGAAACCCTCTCAGATACGCGCGGGGAGGGGTGCCTCGGCTTCATTCCCCCGGCTTCATCCTTACGAGACACCTCTTGCGAAGAAGGAGAAATTAGAGGAGGAGTATAGTGACATCTAGTAACCATCCCGCGTACCTCAGTGGTGGCCTCGTCACCTGCTGCCGAACTGGATGCAACAGCACCGTTTGGGGGAGACCGCCAGATCATCTTCTCCTTCTTGGGCCAAAAGACGGGAAAGTGCGGCCCCCACGCCAACCAAGGTGCAACATCAAGGACCTGCACCCACGTTCCCTCCCTCACGGCCTCTAGTCGGGCACGCATTTCTTCTGATATGGGCATCGCTCAGCTATAGTAGTTCAAAAAGAAAAAGGAGAAGCAAAAGAATGGAGAATTTCTTTGAGCATTGTGCATATATATAGCAAGAAGGTGGGACCCACCAAAAGATTCCCTCCAGCTCAACAGGCACTCACCGAACACGTGTAGTTGGATGATTCTTTCCGAGCTTTTGTAAGGCATAGAAAGAGCGGGGATTGTGTACAAGCCTGTGTTAGCTGAGTGGGACAGCCAAGCGGCCGAGCGAGCCAGACAGTCGGCCCACATCAATGCAGAAGGCGGGCAAGCCTATGGGATGGCCGGCTCGCTCCCGCAAACCAGGGTGAGCGAGTTGTGTGAGCCAGCTAGACCGGCCCACACCAGCCAAGCAACATCCGTCAGCCCACCAACCAGGGCAGGCGAACCGCGGGAGCACGGCTCGCGCTCGCCTAATGAAAGAGGCGAGCTACGAGGGACAGGTTGCATCCGCCCAGTTGGGTGGCGAGCTGATCCCGTTTATCCCCCATTTTGTGAAGCTCGCTCTGTCGACACCTTTAGTTCCTTGGCATTGAGTGGAGCTCTCTCTGTCGAAGCCTTCAGTTCCTTGGCATTGAGTGGAGCTCTCTCTGTCGATGCCTTCAGTTCCTTGGCATTAACTGGATCTCTCTATGTCGACGCCTTCAGTCCATTTGCATTGAGTGGAGCTCGCTCTGTCGACGCCTTCAGTTCCTTAGCATTGAGTGAAGCGAGTGCTATCGACGCATTCAGTTCCTTGGCGTTGAGTGAGGTGAGTTCTGTCAACACCTTCTGAACTTGGCTCAAGAGGGCGAGCGAGTTCCTTCCAGAACAGCATTCACCCATAGTGGGCTTCCACGGATGCGATTGCCTAGCTTACCCAACACTCTCCCCCATATGCGAATGGTGCCTTCATGGGCCACTCGCCCAGTATGGTCCAGAGATAAAATTATTTGGATGCCCTTATAGGGCTACAAATATCCTTCTAGAACAGTGGAACCTCGCTATTTGTAGGCCTGACTTTAAAAACTATAAATAGTCCCAAGGGGGTACCTCAGAAAGGAGGCTTTTTAGTTCTCTTACTCTCGCATCCTATAACGCTTTTGAGGTTCCCTTAGCTAAGCACTTGGCTAAGGAGGGTGTTGGGTCCGTTGATCCCAATGTACCAGATTTGTAAGAAGAGAAACAAGTCAATGATATACACATAGTTGTGTTTGATGTATGTCTAAGTTCATGCATGTAGGTTAGTCCTTATTACACTGATTAGACAGGTGGTCACAAGATAGGCATGTTGAGAGACATAAATTTTGTCTAAGTTCACAAGCGTTGAGTGAAGAAAGCCTACTCAATGCCAGATGCCTTAAGAAAGGAAGCTGGACAGAGGAATTCCACTAAGTCCACAGGCGTTGAGTGAAGCAAGCTCACTCAACGCCAGAAATCAAGGACAGATGATGACAAAGGCAGAAATATAGCAAAGTCCATATGTGTTGAGTGAAGCCAGTTCACTCAACACCATATAGCTATAAATTGTTGAGACACGTGTGGACAGTTAAAGTCAAAGTTTCTGCAAGCAGGATAATTGGCTAAGGCAAAAAGCATTGAGTAATGTCAACCCACTCAACACCATGCAACATAATTCGTCTAGTAAAGTTGCCACAGTCAAAGCCCCAGAGTTTCTGGCAAAGAAAAATATACTAGGTCCAAAAGCGTTAAGTGAAACTTGGTCACTCAATGCCATGCAGTGTCTGTCAAAGCCACAACAAACCTGTCAAAGAAATTCGACTAAGTTCAGAAGTGTTGAGTGAAGTCAATTCACTCAACGCCATATAGCTAGAAGCATTGAGTGAAGCATGATCTCTCAGCGCCATGTCGTTTCTGTCAAAGCCAAAGGAAAAGGAGACAGGAAATCGGCAAAGTCCAGAAGCGTCGAGTGAAGCTAGTTCACTCAGCGCACTCAACGCCAGATTTTATAGGAAAAGACAAAAAGCATTAAGTGAGGCCAGCTCAATCAATACCTTCAAACAAAAGGAGATTTGGCTAAGTATAAAAGCATTGAGTGAAGCCAGTTCACTCAACGCTCTCAACGACATAGTTATAAAAAGGGCTGAGGATCAAGCTAAGGCAAAAAGCGTTGAGTGAAGCTTTTACACTCAACGCTCTCAACGCCTAGAGTTGCAAAAGGATGCAGAATGTTGAGTAAGTTAAAGAGCGTTGAGTGGAACTTACTCACTCAACGCCTAGCAGAGCAGGAAATTTTCTAAGTCCAGATTTGTTCAGTAAATCTTATTCACTCAACGCACTCAACACCTGTATAGTTGTCTGAAATTTTTTAAGTCCATAACTGATGACGTCAACAAAGTCAACAAAAGTCATCAAAATTCTAAATAATCATGGAAGAGCTACAAAACATCACTAATGACGTCGTCATTCTCATTCTGTAAAACTAAGGATATAATCAGTTGTTAAGCAATGACACGTGTCAATCATCTCTCTGGATGATGTGATTATAAATAGAAGATGAGATTTAGATCTAGAAAAGTTTCTGAGGGGTCAATTCATTACGAAAAGGTTTTCGGGACTTCGTCTTCTTCCCTCGCCATTGTTGTAGAGACAAGAGCTTCAATTCAAAAATCTGAAGGGTTTTTGAGTTAGCTGTGGCAATCAACATCTGCTACAGCAAGATCAGAGGATTTCTCTGAGGAAGAAGAATCAGCCAAGTCTAGCCCTAGCTGAAATTGCTTCAAGATCCAAGTTGAGCCGAATCTGAAGATCAATCTTTGGATCTATGAAGAATAGGTAGAGCAATCGTGTTCTACCAAACATGTTGGTTGATAGAAGATCTTTCTTCTCTCTCCTTCATCAGCAGAATCAGAATCAAGATTCTAAGTTACTTCCAGCAAAAGCAGCCGATTCTTGAAGATTGTTATTCTTGTTGTTGTGAAGAAGATAGGGCTGAGAATCTCTCAGCTCAGGAAGCAATTGACTCAAAGATTAATTTCTCTTGAGTAAATTAATATTACTATTCAATTTCTGTAGGGTCTGTTTAAGATCTGTGTTGTAACTCTAAATTATAAAGGCTGAGTGGTAGGATCTAGTCTTGAATCTATGTGATAGGGATGTTTTCTTAGCCTGTGTTGCAGGGCATTAGTACCTATGGTAGGTGATCAGGTGATTACTGAGTGGTTGGGCTATGTGCCTGTGTTGTAAGTCTCAGTGGAGACTGAGTGATCCTGTGGGATAGTGTTGTAATCTCTAAGGTGTCAAGTTATTGGAGAAGTGCCTTGTTTAACATTCAGTTAGAACGACGGAAGGGACAGTGGATGTACCAATACACTGGGGAACCACTACAAAAATCTGGTGTATTGTGTGTGAATATCTTGAAAGCTAAATTAATCACTCATAACAAAGCCTAACTCAGTTAAAGGCTTAAAGAGCTCAAAAGAGAATCATAAAGATCTTAATAACCTATTCACCCCCCCCCCCACCCCCACCCCCACCCCCTCTAGGTGATTAGCTACCCTTGAATTTAAAGACCTTCAAGTGGTATGTAACGCCCCGAAACTCAAATGAGAAAAAGGGGGATGTTTTGGGCCAGTTTGAGTTCTGGCTGCAGGCACACGGCCTGGGACACGGGCGTGTCCCAGGGCGTGTCAAGCCTGTGTCGACACTAAGGCGGGAAGTCGACACTTTGGTCTCGACATTGTGTCGAGACTGGGCACACGGCCTGTGACACGGGCGTGTCGCAGGGCGTGTCGACCCGTGTCGACACTTAACCGCTAAGTCGACACTGTGCTTTGACGATGTGTCGAGACATGGCACACGGCCTGCGACACGGGCGTGTCGCAGGGCGTGTCAGCCCGTGTCGACACTCGCCCCGCGAAGTCGACACTTTGGTGTCGACAATGTGTCGAGACATGGCACACGGCCTGCGACACGGGCGTGTCGTAGGGCGTGTCGACCCGTGTCGACACTTAGCCGCGAAGTGTCGAGACCGTGTACACGGCCTGGGGTCCAGGCGTGTCATAGTGACACGGGCAAGGACACGGGCGTGTCCTAGAACCCGTGCAGTGCTCGGGTTGAAAAAGGGGAAAAATCATGGGGTACACGGTCGGCCACACGGCCGTGTTAGGTGGAACACGGGCGTGTCAGCTCGAACACGGGCGTGTTCGATACCCGTGTGAGGTTCCAGGTGATTCGATTTTGACGGCGAATGCGGCACACGGCCCTGTACACGGGCGTGTGCCAGGCCGTGTTCGGTCCAGATTGGGCATTTCAGCCCCGAATCAAAGCCGTTCGTTTCCTTGTTTTGAGATCCAACGGCTGGGGGATGTTCCTGAAGGGATATACCCGTGGATTGACTTAGAAATCCATCACTTTTCATACCTTATTCTCTTTCTAAATCCTTGGAGAGAGAGGAGAGCTAAGGGAAGAAGAAGGAGCTAGATCCGACATTGGAGGAGCTTCGGAGCTCCGAATCGCGAGACGACTCAGGATCCACGGAGGCAACGCTAGTGCGGTGGTTTTCATCCGGTTACTTTTCAATGGCGCCAAAGAGGAACTCAAGGGTAACGATCCTCATCTTGAGCATGAATAGCTCTCTTTCTTAGCATAGGAAGCCCGCTCTCGCGAGTTTGCAGAGAGTTGGAGGCGTTCCTTCGGGTAGATATGTGAAGTCCCCGTTGTTTAGAGTCCGTATGCGAGAACGGACATAGGCATGATGTGTGAAGCCTACCCGGACATGTTGGTCTGGATCGGCGATGTTGCATTGCATAATGCCAGAGAAGACTCCGTGCTATTGGTTGTTTTTCGGGTTTCTACGCGGTAGATTGCAGCAGGGAGCCTTGGGGACTAACCCAAAGGTGCACCCGGAAAACTGGGCGGATACGAGATCTTGCGAACTTGGTGGCTTGAGAGCCAACTTGAACATAACGGGGTTATGTGACTTGTGATGGAAATGGGACTCGGTGGAAGTTTGACCCGCGCAAATGGCTTAAATTGTCGTTGCGATGTGAGCACGGGTTAGATGGAACCGTACCCGTTCTATATCATTCGGTTAAAGAGACCTAAAGGCACGTGGCACTTACCATTGACATAGATTAGGGTCTTCGGCGGTCAATGGCTTAAATTGTCGTGACCCAGGCCAGGAAGACAAATTGCTCATAGGTTTGGCCGTCTAAGTGGCGGTGGTGAGTCCGGAATGTTAATGGCTTTAATTGACGTGACATCAACCGGTTCACCGAGAATGTGCCCTGAGTGCACGGGGCGTGTGGCCGAGCGAGCCAACGTCTGTGATGAAATGGCTATGGTTATATACATTGCTCGCTTATGTTAATGAAATACAGGGAAGGAGCATCGCCGCCCCAAGTTGGGGGCGGGATCGTTATAATTTGGTCAGCATTGCTGACCGTTGCCTTGTTTTGCCACCGTGCGGTGGTTTGTTGCTTGCAGGTGCAGCTGGACCAAGCGGTCAATAGCGGGCTAAAGCCCTTTTTGCGAAGCTGGCCCTCGAAGGCCCAAGTAGAAGTGTTTACTGCTTTATTCATGTATGACCGGCCTGCGTGCCGTGGTTTGTAAAACATGTAATATTCAAGTGAAACATTTTGTAAGGCCTTAAGGCCGGTTTTGGGTATTTTTGTATAACATTCCTAATTTGTACTAGTGGACATTCGTGCTTTAATGCTGGGTTCTTGTTTACAACTTTATAAACTGCTTCCGCTAGAATGCTCTGTGTAGGACGTTGAGATTGGTTGGATGGTTTCCATAAGTAACCACCCGGTCTGTCTGTGGTATATGGCGTCGGGCCCCGGCCGGACCTACTGCTATATGCTATGCGACGGATAGGGGGCGTTACAATTTGGTATCAGACTACTGGTTTTGGTCGGGCTTAAAGTGAATTCGTGGGCGAATTCTTTTTAAGGGGTGGTGAGCACATTGTGTGCGTCATCGTTATAATGGTAAAAGAACCCATGAATGTCCACTTAGGAATGAAAATACTCGTGTTTGAGGAACCTGCGTGTTCCTATAATTGTTGTTTGCAATTTATTTGGTCGTTTAACGGTGTTTTGTACCACTATAGGTGACCAGAAGTGGTGTTGGGCCGTCAGAATGCCGAGTTTCTGAGGCTAGTAGTGCACCGGATGTTGCTCCTGCAACACCTCTGTCGGCTGAAAATATACGATTGGTGGCTGAAGCGGTGTTGGCCATGATCAATACGCAGCCTGGAAGGCAAGCGCAGCAGCCCGCTCCTGTGATGGAGCAAGTACCTCTTCAAGAGGCTGAGCCGAGGAGAGTGGAGCAAGTGGTTGTGGAACCAATAGTGCCAAGGAGGGCAACTGAGAGGCAGCTGAAGCATGTAATGAGCTTTAACCCTCCGTTATTCTCGGGGTTGGGAACCCCATCTCAGGCTGAAGACTGGCTCTCCAGGGTGAAGAGAGTCATGACAGCGACGGAGACGGAGGAGTGGCAAATGACCACCATCGCCACGTTCCTTTTGGACGGAGAAGCAAGGATGTGGTGGGAAGGATTGGAGTTGCATCATTTGAGAGGTAGATAACTGATAGACGTTCCGATGGAAGAATTCTCGGGATTGTTCTTAGCAAGATACCTCCCTTCTACTCAGAGGATTTCGATGGAGAACGAATTTCTGAAGTTGGTTCAGGGTGAGAAGAGCGTGGATGAATATCTCCATGAGTTCACTCGTCTGAGTCGATATGCTAGCTCCACCATCATGGATGAGGAGCGCAAGACTAATCGATTCTACGAAGGCTTGAGGGATGAGTTGAGACTACTACTGTCGGGGCCGATGACGCAGGGTTTCTTAACCTTGGTCAATACTGCCCGGTCCTTGGAGAAGGACATGAAGAATGTGCAAGCGAAGAAAGGCTTGGTTGATAGAAAATCTGAATTTAAAGTGCCGACTACTTCAAAGTCCGGCTATCGGAGGGCTTTCAAGAAGCATAGGACTTCGGGTCCAGCTCCTTCTGGCACTTCTGGGGCGACTACGAGTCGGACCCCGGGCGCGTGTTTTACTTGTGGAAAGACGGGGCATTTCGCCCGTAATTGTTGGAGCGGACGTCCTAAGTCCGAGAGAAGGCCAGGAGCAACATATGAAGAGAAGGGAAAGGCGGTGGAGTCGACCGCGTCCCATTATGCTCCGGCCCAACCAAGGGTCTACAATCTTGGCCAACAGGAGGCCATTAAACAAGCTGATGTGGTGACAGGTACGATTTAATTTATAGCAAGTCAATTTCTTTATATGCTTATTATGCACATGTTACCTTACCACTACTTGTTTAGGATTTGTATTGATTTGTGAAAATCCGGCACGAGCACTCTTCGATACGGGAGCTTCACACTCCTTGTCCGAAGGATTTATATCACGCATCGGAGTCCCTTCTTCGATGGAGAAGGATAAGTTGGATGTGTTGTTGCCCAATGGGTGTTCGATGCGAGCGGTTAGGATCTGCGATGTTAAGATTCGTATTGGGGAGCAGGAGTTTGACCTGCGGGCTTCTTTACTTCCGTTAGTGGAGTTCGACGTCATATTTGGCATGGACTGGCTCTCGGAGCAGCAGGCCCATATAGATTGCGGTAGAAAGGAAGTCAAGCTGGGAGCAAGTCGTGAAACGACTTTTACGGGCTTAAAGGGGTCGAGCACGACGTTGATGTCTGCTCTTCAGGTGGTGAAGGCGGTTCGTGCCGGAGCCGAACTGTTCTTTACACTAGTGGAGGTTGCAAAGCCGAAGCCCGCGTTGGATTGTATTTCAGTGGTATCGGAATACCCTGATGTGTTCCCCGCAGATCTTCCAGGAGCCCCGCCTCAGCGGGAGATAGATTTTACGATCGAGCTAGTGCCAGGTGCAAAGCCTGTGTCACGATCTCCGTATCGGCTAGCGCCTAAGGAAATGGCGGAGCTGAAAGTTCAACTGCAAGAGTTGTTGGAGCAAGGGTATGTGCGCCCGAGTTCTTCGCCTTGGAGCGCACCGGTCCTCTTTGTTAAGAAGAAGGACGGAAGCTTGAGGCTATGTATTGATTATCGGGAGTTAAACAAGCTGACGGAGAAGAACAAGTACCCGATCCCCCGGATTGATGATCTCTTTGATCAGTTAGTCGGGTCGACGGTGTACTCAAAGTTGGATCTCAAGGCTGGGTACTATCAGCTGCGAATAAGTGAGAGTGATATCCCGAAGACAGCGTTTAGTACGAGATACAGGCATTATGAGTTTACGGTCATGCTGTTTGGGCTGACTAATGCGCCGTCAGTGTTCATGGATTTGATGAACAGGACGTTCATGGAGTACTTGGACCATTTCGTGATCGTCTTCATCGACGATATTTTGGTGTACTCGCAAAGTGAGGAAGATCACTTCAAGCATCTTCATTTGGTGTTGGAGACGCTAAGGAGAAATCAGTTGTATGCCAAGTTCTCGAAGTGCGAGTTTTGGCTATCCTCAGTGGCGTTCCTCGGTCACATAGTGAGTGGAGAGGGTATTGCTGTGGATCCGGCGAAGATTGTTGCGATACGGGAGTGTCCTGAGCTTGCTACGGTAGCAGAAGTCCGGAGCTTTTTGGGGCTTGCCGGCTATTATAGGCGCTTCGTAGAGAACTTCTCGCGGTTAGCGTTACCTCAAACTACTTTGACGAGGAAGGAGCAGAAGTTCGTTTGGACGCCGGAGTGCGCGCGAGCTTTTGAGGAATTGAAGTGTCGGTTGACCACGGCGCCTGTGCTGAGTTCGCCATGTGGAACCGAAGGCTATGAGATATATAGCGATGCTTCAGGCAGCGGTTTGGGTTGCGTGCTACTGCAGCACGGAAGCGTGATAGCTTATGGCTCGAGACAGCTAAAAGTGCACGAGAGGAATTATCCGGTCCATGACTTGGAGTTAGCGGCCGTGATTTTTGCCTTGAAGCTATGGAGACACTATTTGTACGGTGTGAAGATTGATATCTACACCGATCATAAGAGCCTGAAATATTTGATAGATCAGAAGGATCTGAATATGCGGCAGCGTAGATGGATGGAGTTCCTGGGGGACTATACATTCAAGATCCACTACGTGTCTGGCAAAGGGAATGCGGTTGCGGATGCGTTGAGTCACCGAGCCCTAGCTCAAGCTAATTGGCTATCGGTGCACGATGAGCGGTTGGTGCAGGAGTTGGAGGCGTTGGAGATTGTTTGTGTGGACAGGCAATCAAGTGCTGAAGCAGTTCTGAATTGGACTGAAGTCCAATATGACCTGGCTGATCGGATTCGGCAGGCTTTGGATATGGATGCTCATATGAAGCAGTTTATGATAGAGGCTCTGGATGGGTCAAATTCCCAATTCGTCGTGGAGGACGGATTGTTGTGGAAAGACGGTCGTTTGTGCGTCCCAAGTGTGGGCAATTTACGGGTGGAGTTGTTGTACGAGGCGCACCATACCAAGTACTCGATTCACCCGGGGAGCACAAAGATGTACCGTGATGTGAAGAAACTGTTTTGGTGGCCGGGTTTGAAAAAGGATGTGGCGATATACGTAGCAAAGTGCCAAACGTGCGCCTTGGTAAAGGTGGAGTGCCAAAAGCCGGGAGGATTTCTTAAGTCCTTACCTATTCTGGAGTGGAAATTTGACGACATCTCTATGGACTTTGTGCACGGTTTGCCAAGGTCGCAAAAGGGAAACGACGCCATTTGGGTGGTTGTTGATCGATTAACGAAGGTGTCGCATTTTATTCCGCATAGGAAGGATGATCCGGTGGAGAAGCTGGCAAAGCTTTATGTGGATAACATAGTACGGCTTCATGGTGTGCCCCGCAGCATCGTGAGTGACCGAGATGGGCGGTTCACGTCCAATGATTGGAGGCTGGTGCAGCAAATGTTGGGAACAAAGCTGAAGTTTAACACAGCCTTCCATCCACAAACGGATGGGCAGACCGAGAGGGTTAATAGAACCATGGAAGACATGCTCCGCATGTGTGTCTTAGATTTTGGAAAGCAGTGGGAAGACCACCTTTATTTGGTGGAGTTCGCATACAACAACAGCTACCAAGCGAGTATTCAAATGGCGCCCTTCGAGGCCCTATATAGTAGAAGATGTCGCACGCCGTTGTCTTGGTTAGAAACGGGTGAGTCAAAGTTGTATAAGCGATCGGAAGTGGATGATGCTACTTCTTTGGTGAGAACCATTCGGGAGAGGTTGCTTATGGCTCAGGACCGGCAAGCAAAATACTATAATGCCAAGCCCAGGAACGTGGAGTTCGCTATGGGTGATTATGTGTACCTAAAGATCAAGCCGTTCAAGGGTGTCTCGCGGGTGCGGCGATTGAAAAAGCTAAGCCCGAGGTACCTTGGACCGTTCGAGGTTCTGGAGCGAGTTGGGGAAGCAGCCTATCGGTTGAAGCTTTCAGTGGAGCTTAGTGGTTTACACGATGTATTCCACATTTCGGTACTTCGGAAGGCGGTACAAGAGCCTATGCAAGTGATCGCAGTTGATCAAGTGCCGGTGGATAGTGGGCTAATGACAAAGGTCAAGCCCGTGCGGATTGAAGACTCGGAGGTCAAGCGGCTACGCAATAAAGAGATCGGGATGGTCAAGGTCCGGTGGGACAATTTCGGTCGTGAGGAGCTCTCTTGGGAGCGAGAGCAGACTATGCTTGATGAGTATCCGGAGTTGTTCCGCTCAGGTACAAATTTTGTTTTGTATGTCTTTCCTTTATGTAATTTCGTGGATGAAATTCTTTTAAGAGGGGTAGAGTTGTAACGCCCCGAAACTCAAAGGAGAAAAATGGGGATGTTTTGGGCCAGTTTGAGTTCTGGCTGCAGGCACACGGCCTGGGACACGGGCGTGTCCCAGGGCGTGTCAAGCCTGTGTCGACACTAAGGCGGGAAGTCGACACTTTGGTCTCGACATTGTGTCGAGACTGGGCACACGGTCTGCGACACGGGCGTGTCGACCTGTGTCGACACTTAACCGCTAAGTCGACACTGTGCTTTGACGATGTGTCGAGACATGGCACACGGCCTGCGACACGGGCGTGTCGCGGGGCGTGTCAGCCCGTGTCGACACTCGCCCCGCGAAGTCGACACTTTGGTGTCGACAATGTGTCGAGACATGGCACACGGCCTGCGACACGGGCGTGTCGCAGGGCGTGTCGACCCGTGTCGACACTTAGCCGCGAAGTGTCGAGACCGTGTACACGGCCTGGGGTCCAGGCGTGTCATAGTGACACGGGCAAGGACACGGGCGTGTCCTAGAACCCGTGCAGTGCTCGGGTTGAAAAAGGGGAAAAATCATGGGGTACACGGCCGGCCACACGGCCGTGTCAGGTGGAACACGGGCGTGTCAGCTCGAACACGGGCGTGTTCGATACCCGTGTGTGGTTCCAGGTGATTCGATTTTGACGGCGAATGCGGCACACGGCCCTGGACACGGGCGTGTGCCAGGCCGTGTTCGGTCCAGATTGGGCATTTCAGCCCCGAATCAAAGCCGTTCGTTTCCTTGTTTTGAGATCCAACGGCTAGGGGATGTTCCTGAAGGGATATACCCGTGGATTGACTTAGAAATCCATCACTTTTCATACCTTATTCTCTTTCTAAATCCTTGGAGAGAGAGGAGAGCTAAGGGAAGAAGAAGGAGCTAGATCCGCCATTGGAGGAGCTTCGGAGCTCCGAATCGCGAGCCGACTCCGGATCCACGGAGGCAACGCTAGTGCGGTGGTTTTCATCCGGTTACTTTTCAATGGCGCCAAAGAGGAACTCAAGGGTAACGATCCTCATCTTGAGCATGAATAGCTCTCTTTCTTAGCATAGGAAGTGTTGGGTACATTGGTCAAATGTACCTGATTTGAAGAAGCCTCACCTAACTCAATGATATACATCATAATGTATTTGATGTGTGTTTGAGTTACTTGTGCAGGTTAGGTATTCACTAGACTGAAGCTAAAAGTTTCTAAGTCCATGTGTCGACACCCAGAGGGAAAGTGTCGACACTTGAGAAAGCTTGTGTCGACACCCAGACAAGCAGTGTCGACACTTGGAGTCATTGTGTCGACACCTGGGATGAAGAGTCGACACCAGACAGAAAGTGTCGACACTTGGAGCTGTGTCGACACTCAGTGAAGAAGTATGCAGAAAAGCTGTGTCGACACTTAGCAGAAGTGTCGACACCTAGAAGAGCTGTGTCTACACTAGAAAGTGTCGACACTTGGAGCTGTGTCGACACTCAGCAAAAGTCTGCAGAGTCTAAGTAAAAGTGTCGACACTCAACACAATGTGTCGACACTATGCTGAAGAGTCAGTATTTGAAGTAAGTGTCGACACTCAACACAATGTGTCGACACTATGCTGAAGAGTCAGTATTTGAAGAAAGTGTCGACACTCAGCACAATGTGTCGACACACAACCAGAAGAGTCAACACTTGAAGAAAGTGTCGACACCCAGCACAATGTGTCGACACTTAGTTGAAGACTCTACACTTGAAGAAAGTGTCGACACAAGGAGCTGTGTCGACACTTAGCAAAGAACAGAAAAGTTACAAAATATTCTAAGTACAAGTGTCGACACTAAAAGAATGTGTCGACACTCAGCTGAAGAAACAAAAGTGAAGACTTGTGTCGACACCAAGAAGCAGTGTCGACACTTGACAGTTTCAACACATGAAGATGTGTCGACACAAAGAACATGTGTCGACACTTAGAAGAATACAGTTAAAGAATGAAGTACATGTATTTGTGTCGACACTCAATTTCAGTGTCGACACATGCAGAAGAATCTGTGTCGAGACATACAAGGAATTGTGTCGACACTTTGTAGACTTGTGTCGACACTTACACAACATGTGTCGACACTTGGCCTATAAGTGTCGACACTTGAGAACAGAAAGTCTCGACACTATTTGACAGTTAGAGAATTTCAAGAAGTGACTGGTTGACAAGACAGCTGCAGATCCAGCCGGTCTACATCAACTGTCAGAGATATCAGAAGTCTGTTATGAACCGGACCAGCCGGTTACCATGAAGGAAGCCTATAAATAGGCATCCTTAGTTTACAGAAAAAAGCAGTTGTGATTGAGAAACAAGAGTTACAGCTTGAGAGAATATTTAAAGTAGTTGATCACTTTAAATCAAGAAGTGATACACAGAGGATCAACACAAGAAGATCTGTCAGTCCAACTGCAGATCTAAGAAGTTGGAGAGAGAGAGCTCCAACCAAGAATTCAGTCTTTGGAACTAAGGCTGAGAAGAAGAATTCAGAGTCATCTGGATTTCAAGAAGCAGAGGTCAAGGAACAACTGCAGAAGATTCAGACTAATTCAGTTCTAATCAAGAAGCTTTGAAGGAAGCTAAGTCAGTTTGGATCTAACTGAGTTCTTCCAAGAACTCTTCAAGAATCTCTCAACTCCTCTCTTATTTTCTGAGTTGTAGAGTTAGCTATTGTACTTTCTATTTTTAACTTGTAGGATCCATTGGATCTGAGAGTATTGTAAGCCTATTTTATAAAGGCTGAGGGTAGGGCTTGATTGCCTGAGTGTAGGAGTTGAAGAACTCTGAGTGTAGGCCTTAATTGGCTGAGTGTAGGCCTGGGTGGCTGAGTGTAGGCCTTTTGGCTGAGTGTAAGGCTTTGGGCCTGAGGTGTAGGAACCTAGTTGGGTTCTGAGCTAGTGGAGAAGTTTGGCCGAATCTAGTACACTGCTAGATAGGCGAAGGGGGAAAGTGGATGTACCCAAAGATTGGGGAACCACTATAAAATCTTGTGTATTCTGTGCTGTGATTGTGCTGTGTTGTGAATTGCTGTGTTTGCTGTGAGAACTTATTCAGAAATCTGTGTTATAAACTGTTGTGCTGCCAACAAAGTTTTAAAAAGGATTTGGTCACCTATTCACCCCCCCCCCCCTCTAGGTGTTTAGGTACCATATCTTTCAAGTGGTATCAGAGGGAGGTTCCTCAAAAAGGACTAACTGTCTGAGGAGATCCAGTTTGGCAGATTCAGTGTAAGTCAGGAAACAGTTTCAAGAAAATCAAGAAACATGGGGTCTTCAGAGAATCACAAGGAATTGGGTTCAATGAAACTGCCCATATGCAGAAAGGAGATTTTTGGAATCTGGAAAGAAAGGGTAAGGCTGTTCATGGAGGCCTCTGACCCTAGGATCTACATCACAGTCAAAGAAGGGCCCTATGTGCCCATGAAGATTTCAGTCTTGGATGCTACACAGAGAACTCCAAAGGATTTTTCTGAGATGACCAAGGATGAGATTGTCCTAGCTACAATGGACAAAAGGGCACAGAACATCATAGTTAGTGCAATTGATGATGCCACCTTCCAGAACCTTATTCACTGTAAAACAGCAAAAGAAATGTGGGATACCCTCATTGTCTACATGGAAGGTTCTGAAGAAGTAAGACAAGATAGGAAGTCCTTGCTTAATCAAGAATATGAGAGCTTTAGGCAAGGAAGAGGAGATAGCATCACTGAATGCTACAAGAAGTTTTATAGAATTGTTAATGAACTCATGTCCTATGGAAGAGAGTTCTCTAACTATGAATTGAATGATAAATTCTTAAGGTCCCTAACCAAAGACTGGGACACCAAGATCTGTGCCATCAGAGAAATGGCAAAGTTGGGAGAAATTCCTCCTCCCACACTGTTTGGCAAGTTGTTATCTTATGAGATGCAATTGTCAGTAAGAAAAGAGGAGGAAAAGTCAACAAGGACTGAACACAGGGAAAGGACTGTTGCCTTTAAGTCAGAAGTACCTAGAAAGAACAGGACTAAGTCATCAACTCCTCCTCCAGAGGTAGTTGAATCAGAATCTGATGAGTCTGTTAGCACTAAATCTACAAGCAGTGAAAGTGATGAAGATTTTGCTGCATTCACCAGACATTTTCAGAAATTCCTTAAGAAGAAACAGTGGAGGTCCAGACCTTCATATTCCAAAGGGAAAGAAGTCCAGTATCAGGAGAAGAAGCCTTCAAAGAAGGATAAGAAAAAGACAAAGACTAGTAAGGCAACTGGGTCTAAGATTGTGTGTTACTGCTGCAATAGACAGGGTCATGTTATTGCAGATTGTCCTGAAAGAAGGAAAGAATCCAGTGACAAAAAGAAGACTCACTTCAAAGGAAAGAAGGAGAAGTCCTTTGTTGCAAAGAATGAGAAGACTCTTTCAGACATTTCTTCTTCAGACACTGAGACAGATGCTGAAGCCTACATAGGGCTATTTGCTGAAGAAGAAGAAGAAGAGTTTATGCAGATCATGGAATCAATATATGAACAAGAAGAGTGTCAGTGCCAAGGACTGATGGCATTGACTGAAAGTACCAAAATCCTGGAGCAGCCAGGACCTAGTCAGGTACAAAGTCCAACTCAAAGTTCAGATTTCAGTTCTAGTTCAGAGTCAGATTCATCTTCATCAAGTGATGGAAGTGTTTCTGAATCTGAGGGAGATATTCATCAGCTCTTAGATGAATACCAAGTACTGTTGCAAGCCTATAAGAAAAGCAAGATCCTAGCCAAAAGTCAGGCAAAGGAGATTGCTGATCTCAAGGCAGCTGCAACAGATTTTGAGAAGCAGTATGATCAAAAACTGAATGAAGTAGCCAGGCTGAAACACATTACTGTGATTCAGATGGGTACTATTACATTTAAGAATGATCAAATTAAGAGACTGGAGATCAATCTCCAGAAGGAAAAAGAACTTGCTGCCAGGTTTTCAAAACCTAAATCAGTATTACCATTAATTGATGAATTTGTTCATCAAAAAGGCAAAGCTGGACTAGGTTTTGTTAGACCTGCAGGGACTGTACAGTCCAAGTTCAAGTCCAAGGGCAAAGCCCCAACATTCAACAAGCCTGCTGTAGTCAAGACAGCAAAGGTTGTACTAAGCAAAGGTACAACAAGTTTGAATGCTGGTGCTGTGGCAAGGTTGGCCACTTTGCCTTGGATTGTTGGCACAATGCCAGTGCCAAGTTGAGTAGCAAGTTACCTGATGGAAAGCCAGTAGGTAGCTATGTCAAGTTGCAAACTAACAATCACCAAGGACCCAAGTTTACTTTGGGTTCTAAGGTTCATTAATTTGTTTTGCAGGTGAATCCAAGTGGCCATACCCCAACATGGTACTTGGATAGTGGATGTTCCAGACACATGACTGGAACTAGGGGACTACTGAAGGACTACATTCCAATCAAAAATGGTCCTAAAGTGACCTTTGGTGGTTCTGAAAAAGGAATCATCAAAGGGTTTGGTAACATCTCTTCAAACCTTGTTACCATTACTCAAGTGGCTTATGTTAAAGGGTTGAAACACAACCTCATTAGTATAAGTCAGTTAAGTGATGTAGGGTATGACATCTCATTTGTTAAAAATGGTTGTCATATCAAGAGGTCAAGTGATCAAGAGATCATTTTGACAGGATATAGAAAGAGAAATGTCTATTGTTTAGACATTATGATTGAGAACAATAGTTCTCCAGTTTGTCTTGTAGCTGATGAGACAGTCTCTCAATGTGTCAAATGGCACAAGAGGCTTGCTCATCTTAATTACAAGACTATTGGCAAACTCTTTAGTAAAGAGTTAGTGAGGAATGGTCCTCAAGTTAAGTGTGTCAAAGATGGCATTTGCTCAGCTTGTCAAAAGGGCAAGCAGACTAAATCCACCTTTAGAAGCTTAGACAACAAAGATGCTGTGAGGTGTCTATACCTCTTGCATATGGATCTATTTGGTCCAATGCCAGTTCACAGCTTAGGTAGGAAGGTCTACACCTTTGTAGTTGTTGATGACTACTCAAGGTTTTCCTGGGTGTTCTTCTTAAAGCAGAAATCTGAGACACCTAGTGTCTTCTATAGTTTTGTTAAGCAAATTCAGAATGAATTGAACTGTACAGTGGTCAAAATTAGAAGTGACCATGGTACAGAGTTTCAGTCTGAAAGCATGACAAAGCTGTGTGAAGACTATGGGATATTTCAAGAATTCTCTTCACCTAGAACACCTCAGCAAAATGGCATTGCTGAAAGGAAAAATAGGACCTTGATAGAGGCTGGTAGAACCCTATTAAGTGATTCATCACTGCCAGAATATTTCTGGGCTGAAGCAGTTAACACTGCATGCCATGTGATAAATAGGGCTACCATCACTAAAAGGTTAAATAAGACCCCCTATGAAGTTGTGAAAGGCAGGAAACCAAATTTATCCTACTTTAGGATCTTTGGTTGTAAATGCTACATACTTAACAATGGAAGTCTTACTTAACTAAGTTTGCTGCCAAGTCCCAAGAGGGAGTGTTTGTTGGGTACAGCAATAATAGTAAGGCTTATAGAGTCTACAACTTGACTACACAAGTTGTAGAGGAGTCTGTGCATGTAGTTTTTGATGAGACACAACTAATTAACAATGAGTTGTCTAGCAATGTATGCAGCCCCACAGGTCTTACTAAGAAGATGGACAAGCTAGCCATAGAAGATGTACCTGCTGCAAGACAGCAAGTAGAAGAAGATGGCTTATGTCCAGGGGGAGAACTACATGTACCAGGAGCTGAAGAAGTACAAGGAACTCAGCTTGATGAAGATGCTGAAGAAGTTCAACCAGAAGTAAGGATGCCTCCAGCCAACAGGCATCTAAGAGATCATCCAGTAGAGCTGATCATTGGAGATCCAAGACAAGGTGTTCAGACTAAGGAGCAGAAATCAGAATGCTGTAGTATATTCAAGTTTTCTGTCTCAAATAGAACCAAAGAAATTTGAAGAAGCTATACAAGATCCACAGTGGACTGAAGCAATGCAGGAGGAGCTTAATCAGTTCAAAAGGTGCAAGGTTTGGGATCTGGTTCCTAAGCCTAAAGATCACAATGTGATAGGAACAAAGTGGATCTACAGGAACAAGTTAGATGAACAAGGTGTCATCATTAAGAATAAGGCAAGACTGGTTGCAAAAGGATATAGGCAAGAAGAAGGTATTGATTTTGATCAAACCTTTGCTCCAGTAGCCAGACTGGAGGCCATAAGGATGTTCTTGGCCTATGCAACCTATCAAGGATTCAAGGTATACCAAATGGATGTGAAGTCAGCATTCCTAAATGGTAATTTGAAAGAAGAAGTCTATGTGGAGCAGCCTGCAGGTTTTGTTGATTCAACTTTACCTCATTATGTGTATAGACTTAGGAAAGCATTATATGGGTTAAAACAAGCACCTAGAGCTTGGTATGAAACCCTATCTAGTTTCCTCATTGAGAACAAGTTCTCAAGGGGGAAAATAGATAAGACTCTATTCCTTAGGGAATCTAGAGGCAAAGTAATACTTGTCCAAATATATGTAGATGACATTATATTTGGGTCTACTGAAAGTAGCCTTTGCAAAAAGTTTGCAAAGCTTATGCAAAGTCAATTTGAGATGAGTAGTATGGGAGAACTGAAGTTTTTCTTGGGTCTCCAAGTTAAACAGACTGAAAATGGTTATCCATATGTCAGTCCAAGTTCACCCTAGAACTCATAAGGAAATATGGTATGGATTCCTCCAGTACCATGAAGACTCCTATGGGGTCAAGTATGTCTCTAAGCAAGGATGATGCAGGGAAACCTGTAGATGAAACCTTGTATAGAGGGATAGTTGGCTCCCTACTATATTTGACTGCAAGTAGGCCTGACATTATGTATGCTACATGTGTTTGTGCTAGGTATCAAGCCTGCCCTAAAGAGTCTCACTTGACTGCAGTCAAGAGAATCTTGAGATATCTAAAGGGCACTCCTTATCTAGGCCTCTGGTACCCTAGGAATGGAGATTTTGATCTAACAGGCTATTCAGATGCAGACTTTGCAGGATGCAAAGAAGATAGAAAGAGCACTACTGGATCCTGTCAATTCCTAGGTGGAAGAATAATTTCATGGAGCAGTAAAAAGCAGACTAGTGTGGCTATTTCCACAGCTGAGTCAGAATATGTAGCTGCAGGAAGTTGCTGTGCTCAACTTCTGTGGATTCAACATCAGCTAGAAGACTATGGATTTCAGGTAAGTAGAACTCCACTTTACTGTGATTCTACAAGTGCTATTTCAATAGCTAATAATCCTGTATCACATAGTAGAACTAAACATATTGAGATTAAATATCACTTTCTTAGAGAGCATGTAGAAAGAAATGATATTGCACTTGAATATGTTAGAACTGATAATCAGCTAGCTGATATGTTTACTAAGCCCTTGGAAGAAGCTAAGTTCAATAGGTTCAAAATTGAACTAGGTATGATAAACTTAGACTAAGTTTACAGAACTAAAGATTGGCCAAGTAAAAAGGTGTCGACACATAGACAAGTCTATGTCGACACAGAATAGTAAGTGTCGACACTTCAGGAAAATGGTGTCGACACATCTAGGAAGTTGGTGTCGACACTTCAGAATGCTTAGTGTCGACACATGTCGAGTTGGTGTCGACACATTCAATAAGGTGTCGACACTTAAGTTTTACTCAGAATTTTCTAAGTAAAGTCTCGACTACATGTCGAGTAGTGTGGTGTCGACACTTAACCAAGTGTCGACACATAAAATCTGTTGAATAAACTTGTGTCGACACATGTGTGTCGAGACATTATAAGTCAGTGTCGACACTTATTGACAGTGTCGACACATCTTTAGTAATCCATCCCGCCTGTTCGTCTTCAAACCAGAAAGGTATAAATAGGATTCTGTCTTTGTTTGTCGACACGCTTTCAAAGTTTCGAGACCAAAACTCTTGTGTCGACATTTCTCTCTTCTCAAGACTAAATCTTCAAACCCTAATGGCTCCCAAGCTCGAGGAGAATGTTAACGAAGGGTATGAGCTCGTGCGAGGTGCTTTTGACGATAGCGATCAAGAAATCAAGTCGGTGGTAACCCTAGTCACCGATTCAGGATTAGAGTTCTTGGTTTCCGAACCAACCAAGATATGGAAGAAGGAAGTTATTGAATTCCTTACTGGAGCGTCTGTAGATGATTCAGGCTACAGAATTAAGTCAAGGGTGCATGGCACCAAGGTCAAGATTTCACCTAAGTCCTTGAGAAAGGTACTTCAGCTACCTAAAGTTCAAGAAGAAGAGGAAGTGACCACATCTAAGACCAGAGAAGCACTTACCTGGTGTGGTCTTGATCCTAAGATGAAAATAGGTTCAGTTTTCAACAGGAAGAGAATGAATAATCAAGGCAAATTCCTGTCTGAAGTTGTAGGCAAAGTTATACTAAGCAAACCAGGAGGACATGACAGGGTGTCAGCCTATATGTTCAGCATTATGACCAGAATCATCTTCAACCTCAAAACAGACTGGTCTATGATTGTATTTGAGAAAGTGAAGGAAAGTCTGAAGAAGCCCAATCTGGGCAGGATACTAAGTCTCTACCTGGCTGGATCAATTCCAGAGGTAATGAGCACTGCTGCTGGAACTAAAATCAATCACATTAGGAGGATGGATATAAGAATACTTTCAAGATGGGAAAGAGTACTGTCTAAGGAAGTTCCTACTCCAGAGAAGCCAGTTTCTAAGAAGGACTCCCCTCCAAGGAAGAAAAGAAAAACTGTTGTTGTGGCCCAAGTGTCCTCAAGCAGTTCTGGAAGTGAAGAACAGGTGGTGTTCACACCTGATGATCAAGAGGAGGAGATAGTAGAAAAGACCCCTGCTGCTATAGATGTGGCTGCAGAGAAGTCACCTGCTCCACAAGAGCCAGCTGAGATCCAGGGGGAGTTGCCTCCAGCTGTAGAACAACCCTCTACACTGGAGAGTGAGCAAGCTACTCTCATTATCCTAGAGGTACTTTCTGACCTCAATACTTTAGATTTTTCTATAATAGATTCTGATTTGTCTGATGTTCATCAGCAAACTCAGCAAGCAAATCAAGAACCAGGTGTTGTTCTTCAGGACACATCTGCTGTTGTGCCTCAAGTTCCTGATAAAGTAGTTGATGAAACCAGTACATCTCCTGCACAGTCACCCCCAGAATATACAATGGAAGATCTATTTCTGAATTTAGATCAAGAAGATTTTGACATGGACAAGCCTGCTGCTGATGAAGAGAAGTGTGCTGCTATTGAGGGGGAGAACTTGGATGTTCAGGAAGAGCCTATAAGGCTAGACACTGAGAAGGCACAAGATGTGCAAGCTGACAGACCCTCAAGCCCTAAGGATAGGGTAAATATAGCAAGTACTTCAGAGTCTGAGGATGATGAAGCTGAGCAATATAAGAAGAAGAAGTTCTTTGTCTTCAAAAGAAGGAGTCAGAGCTATAAGAAAGCTCTACAAACTGTTGCTCAACACTCACTAGTCCAACAAGCTCCATCAACAGATTACAGTAGCCTAATGGTAGCAATGCAAGTTAAGCTGGAAGAGCAAAGGAGGGCTATAGAGACATATATTGATGAAAGCCAAAAGTCCCTACAATTTGATCTAGCTCAAGATATCAAATCAATAAGGTTTGAAATGAATTTGAATAAGAAGGAAATGACTGACTGCTTCCACAAGGGTGGTAATGCAGTGGTCTATTTGGCAACTCACCAGGAGAAAATTAAGTCTCAAGTAGATGATATAGCACAGAAGCAAGGCTATGTGCTGGAAAATCAATTGAGAATGAATGATAATCTGACAGCTTCTCACAATGCAATAGTCACTGAACTGAAGAGTAAGTCTGTTGAACCTTCAACATCATCTGCTGCTGCCAAAGCTGAATTTGATAAAGTATTTCAGGAAGAAATTGCTGCTGTCAAGACTGCCATTAAGGATTCACAGAAGGTCATTTCAGAACAACTTACCAAGCTTAGACCTTTCTTTAAAGAGGGAATCAGGTACTTGGACAGCCAAATCAGGTTCCAGAAAGATGATGTGAGAGATCATGTAGCACAAGAAGTCATAAAGGGGGAGAGAGTGTTAGTCAAAGCTAGCTCTGACCATGCCAAATGGATTTCTAATTCCATCAGAGCTACACTGGGCTATCCAGAGGCAGAATGGAGGAAGCATGAGAGTAGGCAGGAAGCCATTGTCCAGAATAGAAGGAAGGCTAAGTTAGGAAAGCTACCTCCTACAGCTGTGGAGCCTAGCAAGTACTTTCCTAAGCCCTATCATTATTTTGAAAGGCAGAAAATCAAGGCTGAAGAACTTAAGAAGAAGGACTCCAAAGGGAAGAAGGTTGCTGATACTGAGCCTGCTGCTGCTGCTGTAAAGGCCAAAGTGCAAGCTGGAAAAGGCATAGTCATAAAAGAACCAGAGCAGAATTAGACTAAGCTTAGACTGAAGAATGTTGTACTCTGTTACATCTAAACATTATTGTAAATCTTTGAAAATATATTGCAAACAATGTATGAACAATTTTTGATAAATATATATTTCATGATTGTTTAGTAGAATGTGTCTAATTCTTGTTTGTTCTGTAATGCTGTATGAGTATACATATGTGCTTTATTACATGTTTAAGTTTAACTCTGTTGACATATACCTGTTTTACATCATTTTATAATTTTTAATTATGAGTGGTGTATATCATTGACTAAGGGTTATGACTTCTCCAAATAGGGGGAGATTGTTGGGTACATTGGTCAAATGTACCTGATTTGAAGAAGCCTCACCTAACTCAATGATATACATCATAATGTATTTGATGTGTGTTTGAGTTACTTGTGCAGGTTAGGTATTCACTAGACTGAAGCTAAAAGTTTCTAAGTCCATGTGTCGACACCCAGAGGGAAAGTGTCGACACTTGAGAAAGCTTGTGTCGACACCCAGACAAGCAGTGTCGACACTTGGAGTCATTGTGTCGACACCTGGGATGAAGAGTCGACACCAGACAGAAAGTGTCGACACTTGGAGCTGTGTCGACACTCAGTGAAGAAGTATGCAGAAAAGCTGTGTCGACACTTAGCAGAAGTGTCGACACCTAGAAGAGCTGTGTCTACACTAGAAAGTGTCGACACTTGGAGCTGTGTCGACACTCAGCAAAAGTCTGCAGAGTCTAAGTAAAAGTGTCGACACTCAACACAATGTGTCGACACTATGCTGAAGAGTCAGTATTTGAAGTAAGTGTCGACACTCAACACAATGTGTCGACACTATGCTGAAGAGTCAGTATTTGAAGAAAGTGTCGACACTCAGCACAATGTGTCGACACACAACCAGAAGAGTCAACACTTGAAGAAAGTGTCGACACACAGCACAATGTGTCGACACTTAGTTGAAGACTCTACACTTGAAGAAAGTGTCGACACAAGGAGCTGTGTCGACACTTAGCAAAGAACAGAAAAGTTACAAAATATTCTAAGTACAAGTGTCGACACTAAAAGAATGTGTCGACACTCAGCTGAAGAAACAAAAGTGAAGACTTGTGTCGACACCAAGAAGCAGTGTCGACACTTGACAGTTTCAACACATGAAGATGTGTCGACACAAAGAACATGTGTCGACACAAAGAACATGTGTCGACACTTAGAAGAATACAGTTAAAGAATGAAGTACATGTATTTGTGTCGACACTCAATTTCAGTGTCGACACATGCAGAAGAATCTGTGTCGAGACATACAAGGAATTGTGTCGACACTTTGTAGACTTGTGTCGACACTTACACAACATGTGTCGACACTTGGCCTATAAGTGTCGACACTTGAGAACAGAAAGTCTCGACACTATTTGACAGTTAGAGAATTTCAAGAAGTGACTGGTTGACAAGACAGCTGCAGATCCAGCCGGTCTACATCAACTGTCAGAGATATCAGAAGTCTGTTATGAACCGGACCAGCCGGTTACCATGAAGGAAGCCTATAAATAGGCATCCTTAGTTTACAGAAAAAAGCAGTTGTGATTGAGAAACAAGAGTTACAGCTTGAGAGAATATTTAAAGTAGTTGATCACTTTAAATCAAGAAGTGATACACAGAGGATCAACACAAGAAAATCTGTCAGTCCAACTGCAGATCTAAGAAGTTGGAGAGAGAGAGCTCCAACCAAGAATTCAGTCTTTGGAACTAAGGCTGAGAAGAAGAATTCAGAGTCATCTGGATTTCAAGAAGCAGAGGTCAAGGAACAACTGCAGAAGATTCAGACTAATTCAGTTCTAATCAAGAAGCTTTGAAGGAAGCTAAGTCAGTTTGGATCTAACTGAGTTCTTCCAAGAACTCTTCAAGAATCTCTCAACTCCTCTCTTATTTTCTGAGTTGTAGAGTTAGCTATTGTACTTTCTATTTTTAACTTGTAGGATCCATTGGATCTGAGAGTATTGTAAGCCTATTTATAAAGGCTGAGGGTAGGGCTTGATTGCCTGAGTGTAGGAGTTGAAGAACTCTGAGTGTAGGCCTTAATTGGCTGAGTGTAGGCCTGGGTGGCTGAGTGTAGGCCTTTTGGCTGAGTGTAAGGCTTTGGGCCTGAGGTGTAGGAACCTAGTTGGGTTCTGAGCTAGTGGAGAAGTTTGGCCGAATCTAGTACACTGCTAGATAGGCGAAGGGGGAAAGTGGATGTACCCAAAGATTGGGGAACCACTATAAAATCTTGTGTATTCTGTGCTGTGATTGTGCTGTGTTGTGAATTGTTGTGTTTGCTGTGAGAACTTATTCAGAAATCTGTGTTATAAACTGTTGTGCTGCCAACAAAGTTTTAAAAAGGATTTGGTCACCTATTCACCCCCCCCCCCTCTAGGTGTTTAGGTACCATATCTTTCAGGAAGCCCGCTCTTGCGAGTTTGCGGAGAGTTGGAGGCGTTCCTTCGGGTAGATATGTGAAGTCCCCGTTGTTTAGAGTCCGTATGCGAGAACGGACATAGGCATGATTTGTGAAGCCTACCCGGACATGTTGGTCTGGATCGGCGATGTTGCATTGCATAATGCCGGAGAAGACTCCGTGCTATTGGTTGTTTTTCGGGTTTCTACGCGGTAGATTGCAGCAGGGAGCCTTGGGGACTAACCCAAAGGTGCACCCGGAAAACTGGGCGGATACGAGATCTTGCCAACTTGGTGGCTTGAGAGCCAACTTGAACATAACGGGGTTATGTGACTTGTGATGGAAATGGGACTCGGTGGAAGTTTGACCCGCGCAAATGGCTTAAATTACCGTTGCGATGTGAGCACGGGTTAGATGGAACCGTACCCGTTCTATGTCGTTCGGTTAAAGAGACCTAAAGGCACGTGGCACTTACCGTTGGCATAGATTAGGGTCTTCGGCGGTCAATGGCTTAAATTATCGTGACCCAGTCCAGGAAGACAAATTGCTCATAGGTTTGGCCGTCTAAGTGGCGGTGGTGAGTCCGGAATGTTAATGGCTTTAATTGACGTGACATCGACCGGTTCACCGAGAATGTGCCCTGAGTGCACGGGGCGTGTGGCCGAGCGAGCCAACGTCTGTGATGAAATGGCTATGGTTATATACATTGCTCGCTTATGCTAATGAAATGCAGGGAAGGAGCATCGCCGCCCCGAGTTGGGGGCGGGATCGTTATAATTTGGTCAGCATTGCTGACCGTTGCCTTGTTTTGCCACCGTGCGGTGGTTTTTTGCTTGCAGGTGCAGCTGGACCAAGCGGTCAATAGCGGGCTAAAGCCCTTTTTGCGAAGCTGGCCCTCGAAGGCCCAAGTAGAAGTGTTTACTGCTTTATTCATGTATGACCGGCCTGCGTGCCGTGGTTTGTAAAACATGTAATATTCAAGTGAAACATTTTGTAAGGCCTTAAGGCCGGTTTTGGGTATTTTTGTATAACATTCCTAATTTGTACTAGTGGACATTCGTGCTTTAATGCTGGGTTCTTGTTTACAACTTTATAAACTGCTTCCGCTAGAATGCTCTGTGTAGGACGTTGAGATTGGTTGGATGGTTTCCATAAGTAACCACCCGGTCTGTCTGTGGTATATGACGTCGGGCCCCGGCCGGACCTATTGCTATATGCTATGCGACGGATAGGGGGCGTTACATGGTATCTGAGAGAGGTTGCCCAAGAAAGGCTTAATAGTCTGAGTAGATCTCAAAGGGTAGCTGCGAAAAGATAAGTGTGGGTTCAGGAGAGAACCTGATGTAGGCTATGTCTCCCGATGAACTGCAACGGACAAATGAACAACGATTCGTTCTATCATGTTCCAACTCTACGCTCGCACATACTAAAACGCAGCACTCCCAATTTTGCAATTTTATTATTCTGATGCTAACGTACGGGATGCCACACCCTTGGAGATCGAATAGAAGCTATAAGCTAATATCATCAAAAGCAAAAGGGATCTACCCGATCCGGTCGAGCGTGTGTTGTACCGAAAGAGATCCACCGAAAATAAACGATTCGAAAGATGGTAGATCTCTCC